>KQ061773.1:0-28955 GCA_001008035.1 Atkinsonella texensis
TATATATATATATATATATTAATGCTCGCGTTGAGTATTTAAGTAAGTTTCAGAGTTGCACATTCCCATTCTAATACTCTCAAGGACAAATTCTTTCTTAAGCATGTCTACTATCAATGTTGTCAGATATTACCTTCACCGTCTCTTAAGACCTAAAACCGATGCCAGGATGAGGCAACTCATTGCGCTGGCGTATCAGACAGCGAGCGATGCGGAGCTCTATCCCAAGGCCATCTTTGTTCGGTATGTTTCCATGCTCAAATAAAGGGACTATGACAGATTTCCTGGTCCAGGGCTTGTTCCACAATGGCTGACCGACAACAGGAGCGAAGTTCACTCAACCACCATCATCGATGGGAAAGTCTAGAAGGATCCCAAGGGCGATCACGTCACATTCAGCCACAAGACTCAGGATCACCTGGGGAGCGAGACTCATGTCTCCTCTCATGGCTATGTCAATGATCCCATCACGCTGGAGTTCAGGGAGGCGACCCATGCAAGAGAGGAGTCCGACTCAGCCATGAAAATGAACAACGAGCCGGTTTGGCCGGAAGAGAAGGAACTCTGGGAGGCCCCAGATTTAGGCCATTGCCACATGCCTGAGACAGAGGTAGCCCTCCCTGGGTGTGATTCCCCAGATACATAGGATCAGGGCTGCTGCTCTTATTGGTATGGCAGGGTGGTCAGCCGTCTCGCTACGTAGCGCCACCAGCTCATCTATAGGCGCAGAGCGCTTCTTCAATGCATCGAGAATGGGGCTGGGTCGGCTTGATAGTGTCTAGCTGGGTTTGAAAGCCGGACCTGTAAGCCTCGGGGATGTGGAGAGTTGGACAGGGTACCGCCCAGAGGAGCAATAACAAGTTGGGCTTCGATATTGCTGCAGTAGCGCGTAGTTGTTGTGTGCTGATGGTCTTTTTTGATCGAATTGAGCTCGTTGGCCGTTCTTGATGCCATGCTAGAATCAAGGTGAAATCGTGATCTTGATATGGCTTAGCTCATGATAGTTCTTGGATCATCCCAGTATCATCCATAAACTCCTAGTTATGTGCTGTTGCACAAATATTGGCCGTGGCCGGTAATGTTCACGTGAAACCTCCTACAAGTTATACCGGGCCACACACTATGTGATACCGCCGTCATGGCACAGTCCAAGGTGTAAAACAACGCCTGTACGGGGCCCAATTAGATGTCAATGCCATCATATAGAAGTTAGACCCGTGGGTAGCCCGCTTTCGTACAAGTCTGGACGGAACCGAAAGCGCCCACTCCAAGTTGAGCTGATCTTGTATTTGCAACTCAACGCGCCTGTGTGGACTTCTGTCTCTCCTGGGCAAAGATCAAACTAAGTCCCAACGTGATGGAACGAGATGCTCGGCCCGGACTTGTAAATAAGCATGCCAAGGGGGTGTATGTGCAGGCCGGAGGCAGCAGAACGGTCAAACGGAGAGGGGGAGTTCGGGCAAAGGCGGGGGAAGTTCAGATTTCGGACGCGGGTCGTTCCTCCGAGTCTATGCTTGTGGTTTTTTCAATTCAACGAACTTGGCCAAGTGGGCGAGGTCTCTTGTGTAAAATGATCTACCTGCATAACAATTAAAGAGGATTCAAAAAGGAAAAAAAAAATTCAGGTTACGCTGTACCCTTGCATCAAAACATGTTCGCAATCATTGGTCGCCACTGACCCAACTACTACTTACTAATGTACTCCCTACCAGCTTGTCAATGGGAGAGCAGAGGGGATATTGCAGCACGAATCGGCTGGCCGACTAGGGAGGGACGTTGGAAGGGAAAAAACCGGGAAATCAGCCGCACTGTGCTTCTGAAGCTGTGTTGTGTTGGAAATTCAATGCGAAGCGAAGCGTTTTAAACGGAACTGTTTTGGCTAGGCCCTACGCCACAAGAATTTAAGCGCGGGGCGGAGATCCAGGCCGGCGCCACGGATGGATTTAGCGACGCCACAGTTGCTCAGGGTAAAAGCAGCACTGCGCACATAATTTCGTGGAACACGGGGTATATGCTTATGCCAAAACGACAAGATATTCTATGAAATTGCCTCGTCCACACAGATCAGTGATGATGACAGATTTCAAGCTATTGTACGGAGCTCCCACTGCCAAAGTACACCAGCTACCCGCAAGCGCTGCAGATTGCGTCCTTGGGCCGCAGCCCTGCATGTCGAGCACAGATAAGGAATTGGGGCCGTGGCGCCGTCTCGACCAGCTCGTACCGAGACGCCATATTCCATATTGGAGGCAGGGTGGGTCTCCGCCCCCCTTGTACCCCGTTTTCAATCAGCAATCAGCAAAGGCAAAAACTGACATGTAGCACGGAGTAATACCGGAGAGTTTCTCGGAAAAAACAAGCCGATTCGGCCACCTCTTCGAAGCGAGATGCGCGCGCATCCATTGCATACCCCGGTGGCGCCCCGCTCCGTACTGGATCTTGTACTGTACGAAACAAAATCGTGGCGTTTGCCAACAGCAACACGCAACCGGCCAGCAGCGACGGTCGGGCATGCCAGAGCTTGAGGAGCGCGGTCTGAGGATTGCCTGTGTTGCCACCGCGTTGGACAAAGCTATGTGCGCCTTGCTTGGCTCTGGCTGCACGGGACATGGCATGAGTCCGACAGCAAGTTCGACTAGGAGTCCTCCTTGTGCGGTCTGTATGTACATATGCACAACAATCAATGGTTTCTTTTGATTTTGGGACAAGAAGCAACCCTCCGCTGGGGGCGCGAGCTTAAAATGCGTTTTTCCAACGGGCGTCCTGATGCTGCATCAAGGGTTGAGGAGTTGAGTGTACATGCACGGTTAATTTAGACCGCCATGGGTCCTTATAGGCCTTGCATATATTTGCTATTGATCTGCAGAAGGGGAGGTTTTTTTTTTTTTTTTTTTTTTTTCCAAATTGAACTGTCCAATTTATTCTCTGGTGTCATGCTCAAAACCGAGTTGACGATGCAGTGCAGTTCTCCTCAACAACCTCGCCGGCTGATGAGAGAGAGAGACAGAGAAAAGTCGTCAAGAAATAGGCGCATAGAAACTGAATTTGCCCGACGGGTCGTACTTCCTCTTCAACGACGACAGGCGGTCCTGGCGCCACCTGTCGATTCCGTACCATCCCCTGGGCCCTTCGTCGCCATACGCATAGTTGACGTATGCTCGCAAGTCAGGGCTACCACTGGCGCCGCGAAGGACCCCACGAAGCTGGTTCCCCAGGGCCGCAGCCTTCCTGTCAAGATCGGGTCTGCTGGGCTTGTAGATGATGAGAGGCGCCACCAGCAGGCGCGCGTCGCGATAGGCAAAGGCGCTGGACCTGTCGTCGACGGCTCTGACGCCCTGGGTGGGATACCCCTCGAACATGAAGAGGGAGTTGCTGAAGGGGGAAGAGCCAGCTGTTGCGTTGGCAAAGATGCTGTATATCCTCTTCTGTGCGTCCACGTTGTAGGTGTCGAGGTAGAGGGGGAATCGGGGGTTGGCCATCCCGGCCTTCTGGCATGGCGGCGACGAGAGGGCGATGCCGGTCCAAGCGGCGAGATCGCGGTAGGAACCGCTCTGAGGCGTGACAGCAATCGGGCCAAGGTCATGGAAGGGCTTGGTGTATTTGGAATCTACCGCGTTGACGCCCTCCTGGATTATGTAGAAGATGATGATGGGCTAGTGGGGGGGGGAACAAAACCAAAAGCTGGTGTCAGTCGACTATTTTGTCATTTTCCATCATGGGGGTTTGCGGATGACTGTGTGTACACACGGTTTCACTTACGTTTTTGGGGTCGGCGGTCGGATCACGAAGCCAGTAGGACCAGTTGATGACGTCCACTGGCTGCGTGCCGTTCTTCAGGAGGTATTTGTTCGCGGCCTCGTAGACGGCGCCAACCTTGTCGCCGGAGAAAATGATGGTCTCGATGGCCCAGTTGCGGTACTGGATATCGTACACCTTTGTGTTGACCGACGTCACGATGCCGAAGTTGTGGCCGGCGCCTTTGATGGCCCACCAGAGGTCCGACTTGGAGTCGATCGTCTTCAGCGTTCCATCGGCAAGGACCATGTTGACCGAGACGAACTGGTCGACAACGAGGCCGTGACGGCCCTGCAGCCAGCCGTGGCCGCCTCCCAGCGCAGGACCCAAGAGGCTGACGCACTCACAAGTTCCAGTCACTGAAGACTCACAGAGTTAGCCCCTAAAATTCATTCCTCATCACAGCTTGTGCCACGTTTTCCCATCTCAGAGCACACACAGAAAGTAAAGTAATGAGGCCCAGAAGAAGGGGGGGGGGGGGGGTTTCATTCTGTGTTACTCCAGAACTTCAGAACTCCAGACTTACCGGTCTGTTTGCCAGCAGCCCACAGCTTATCGGTAACGTCCTTGGACATGGCGCCACCCCCGATCGTGGCTGTCTTTCCATCTTTGGAAACCTGGACGGAATTGAGTTGATCGAGGTAGATCTCAATGCCGGACTTCATCTTCCCCAAGGTTGTGATGGCCCCATGAGCGCCATTGTAGACCAGGAAAGGCAGGTTCTTCTTATTAGCATACTTGACCTGCATCAAACGTCAGTAACGAAGCTCCCGCCAGAGTGCCATCTCTATAGACACGAGGGGAGGGGGGCTGCATCGACTCACGATTTCCGCGACATCCTTCTCCGACCCAGGGACCACGACAATATTCACCGTGGGCGGGTTCAACACTGACCATCGCGCCGAAGCATCGTCGAAGCCCCCTGATCCAGGGCAATACACCTTCGTAGCAGGCGAGACCTTGGACTGGAGCTCCTGGGCCTCACTAATGTTTCTAGGGCAGAGTCGCGATGCCAGGCCCTGAGCTGCGGGTATGTTGTGGCAAGCAGATGTCAACGCCCAAGCGGCCACCGCAGCGACCACTTCCAACTTGAATCTTGTCATTGCGGCGTGGGCCGAAAGTTGTCTCGACCCGGGGTGACAGGATACACTGGTGGAGCTGGTTTTTTTTTTCTTTTGCTTCGCTTACTACACAAAGTAGATGAGTGTGGACGTGGTGCAGTGTTACGTCACATACGCTCGTAGCACGGAAAGTTTTCTGAATCAGAATCAGAAGAAGATCCGGCGGCTTTTTGTATGTGAAGCAGATGGCAATGACGCAGCGCAGAAAGCCAGACGAGCCAGGACGGACGGAGGATAACTCTTATTAAACAACGAGCGCGGCATTGTGTTGTCCAATGTCAGCTGTCCGCGGCCGATTCCATTGAAGCGGGGGGAGGGGGCGCCCGGGGCCATCTCTTTTCACATCATCACCGTGGAAACCTCATGCCAATATACATTGTTTCTATGTAGGTACCGAAATCGCCACTGCGTGCGTGCTGCTTGCTGCCCGCTCCCGATCCTCGTGGGTGGCACAGAGAAAGGGGCTTAACTCTCGACTCCTGGCCTGGGAAACGACATCAAGACACATTTAGCCTTTTTCAACACGTGTAGCCTCATGCCCGGTTTCTGTTCAGCGGGGCCAGCACAGACAAAACGCCCTGCATACCAGAAGCACAAGTTGGGTGAACTCTGACGCATTTTCTGCCCCGGGCCATGTCTTGTGTGTGAAAAGGGGGGGGGGGATCATGGTTTCCTTGCCGCGGCCATGTTCTCTTGATCGGCATGTCCCGCCCGAGGTGTTTGGAACGGAAGGCTTCAAGTGCGCGAAATTCAAATCTCAGCAGCTGCCTGTCGCATGCCCAGCCGCTTGTGTGATTTTTTGCTTTCACACGCTGCAATCAATCGACGGGCTTTTCAATACAACAACGGAGACCCTGTTTGGGAAAAGGACGGACTGCGGAAAAAGATGAAAGAAAGGGGGAAAAAGGAAATATTAGCGATCGGCAGTGACCTAGCCCGTTCTGGTAAACCCGTCGCAAATTGACTACGGGACCACAGAATAAACTTCACATGGGTCTTCGAAGCGTTGACAGAATAATTGGGTCGGCCATCTAATATGTACACACAGACTTCATCCTCACTTTCCCAGCCCACATGGCTGCTGGGGGGTCTTGATGTCGCCACTCTGGAAAGAGCCGATGCTTTTTTGCTCAGCTTGGCTGTCCGTATCGGGAAACGTTGTTTTGTCATCCACTTTGATTGTGGCAAGTGGACATAGCTAAGGGAGTTACTATACCCAAACGACGCAACCAGAGCGCCATCAACGGCTTTATTGCCACAGCAGCGGCGTGGACAACGGAACTTGTACTTGTACTTTGGTTGTTGTTGCCAGATATGATTGTGGATATGGATTGGCCCTGCGTTGCTCGAGGGCTGCTGTTCCTGTTGCCACCTTGATTATTGCTGTTGCCACTACCATCACCACCTGAATTGCCCCATTACTGCCTGCGCCTCAAGTTTCTCTACGTCCATGAGTCTTCATTACCATGCCCATTACCGTTGCCGCCGCCACTGCCACTGCCACGTTGCCGCCGTTGGCATCTCTGGCGCCTGAGTTACAGTATCACTGGACTCTGACCCCCGTACGAACCTAAACCTCCCGAACCGCTTGGCCTCGACCTAATTTTGAGCTGGATCCAGGACTACCGGACCCCGAACTGGAGCTGGAACCACTTAACCCTGCGTTGGGACCGGAGCCATTTGATCCCGAATGATGACGATGGGTGACTGATGTTCTTATCAGTTTCTGTGTCCACTGCGGTTCCCCAACTTGTACATAGGCAAACGTGTTGCTCATCATCTGGACCGGCACTAGTCGATTGACTTCGCCCTAAGTTCGAGAAGCAGGGCTGATAGACTAGCTAGTACTTCCCCAAAAAGCCGTTGGAGCTAGTGGACGACTAGACCGCAACAGACTGGGCAACATGCTGAGCTGCCGTGAAATCTCAAAGACCCTTACTGAGAAATGATATGGTTCGAAGATGTGAAAACGAGATACTGCACAAAGACAATTTTATAGTGTCAGCTGGTAGCTAATTTAGCTTATCAGGGAATTAGCACACTGAGAATATATGTGAGATTCTTGGCTGTGTAGAGCTTGCAGTCGCTTTGAGCAGCTCTGTGCTGAAGTACTTTGGCCGGACGAGCTCGATGACGAAGAGGATAATCAAGAGGACATGCTTGAAATGCGTACCCGGAGATATGCTGGCTGTCAGCAACTCTTCGAGTGCTATCTGACATAGTCCTGGCAGCGGCCGATGATGGCAAGCTACTCTCTGCCGGCTACCAGATGAGCTCCGAGTGTATAACCAGCGATGACGTCGGTCGCGGCTGAGAAACAGCAGTAGAAACTATCTTGCTTCGATCCAGTGGTCTAAGAGACAGTTGTCGCTTTGCGTCCTTGTAACTGTGGCAGTTTACGATTGTTGAAAAGGTATTCATGCGACTGGCCGATCGGTGCCTGCATTCAACAATGAAAATGGCGTGAATAACGACCCTCTTACTCGCGTATTACACACTGCGAGCGAAATCAAGGCCGACACGGTTCACAACTCGCCTTGGCAGACAACCGCTTTGACGGCAGATGAAATTTGCTGAGGAACTTGTCGCAGCCAGCATCACTCTTCATGGTTTTGGCATTACAGTAAAGTCAAGAGACATTGCGGGAAGGAGAGGGGCGTACCGGGGTTCTGTGAGAACCAAGAACCGCGTCGCGTTATGTTATTGAAGCCCTTCCACAACGACCTCACGGTAGCCTCATGCGGCCTCAAGCACTGAGACTTAATTGCTCTGTCCCATCTATCTTCCCACCCAGCGATTTGACCTTGAACCACTGAAAGTCAACCTCCTTCTCGAAGAGAATGCCTAGTTTACGGAGGAGTGCTTATGCTGTACCACTGCCAAGGGTTAGCCCCAGGGTCCCTGTATAGAGCCGTTTCCTTCCCTTATTTTACAGGCGATCCTCACGCTACTACTTCCGAACCTTTCAGGTACTTGCTGAACCTAGGCGATTGAAAAGAGAGTGCCTCATGGCAGCAATCTCTTAGGTGTGCGAGGATAATACGCCGCGAGGTGGACGCTTGGTAGTCCCAGAAACCAAGCAACCACGCGGTCAAGACCAATGCCACCTCCACCATGCGGCGGCACACCGACCTGTTGAAACGTCGTCAAATACTCCTTGATGCCAGCACTTTTCGGGTCGACACCCTTGGCGCGAATACGCCCCTCGAGTTCGGCCGGATCATGAGTTCGTTGACCGCCGGAGAGCACCTCCTGCCCCCGGAGGAACATATCGAAGGCATTTGTAACACGAACACCATCTCCTACCGTAGTGCCGGCATCGTCAAGCTTGGCATAAAATGGCCTCGCCGTGTCAGGGAACTTGTCAATGACGTAAAAGTCCGTCTTGTACTTGGCGCGGACGACTTGGCCAAGGGCCTTCTCTTGGGGGGTGCTCATATCTTCATCGTCCCGTACGTTGGAGTACTCAGGTGGTCCTTCCTCTCGTAAGAGCTTTTGTGCCTCGGCGAAGGTTAAGCGGACTTCTTTGCCTGTCTCGGGTAGGAGGAGCGGTTCCGAATGGTAAACGGATCGGACTGTATCAATCTGGTCCGCACATCGTTCTGTATTGGCGGCAAAATCCAGTTAGAACATTGTACACAAAAGATGTCTCCCTGGGAAAACATCGGGAACTACCAGGTGAATCAATACTGACCTTGAATCCCACGGAAGATGGACAATAACACACCCTCCAGTAACGAAAGAACTTCGGTGTAAGATTCCTTGATTTCCATCTCAACATCAAGCCCTGTAAACTCGGTCATGTGCCTCGGAGTGTTGGAATTTTCGGCCCTGAAAACGGGGCTTATGCTGAACACACGCTCCCTGCCTCCTGCAATCTCGAATTGTTTGTAGAATTGGGGCGATTGGGCGAGAAAAGCCTCCTCGCCGAAATATGCGAGTCGAAAGACATTTCCGCCGCCCTCGGACGCTGCGCCAATGAGGCAGGGCGGTTCAAATTCCTTGAAACCGCGGGATTCGAGGTATGAGCGAAAGAGCCTCTTCACTTCGATGCGGATATCCTGTGGCGTATTAATGAGTACCCAGATCATAGTCCATCATCAACACCGACGTACCGCAATGGCTTGCTGAACAGGAGCGCGCTTGTGCATGGCAATGTTGTCGAGGTGAGTAAGCATGCTTGCAGCTGGCGCCGTACTCTCGGTAGCGGCCTCTGCAACTTTCCCGGTGTCAACATCTCCCACTTGATCACTCTCATCGCTAAAATTGACGATGGGCTGGCTCGCGGTTGCTATGGTCATGCCAAGTATGGCGGGAGCCGGCGCTAACACGAAGCACTTTGTGATGTGAAGCTCGAATCCGGAGACTCGGCAGCTCTTGACAGGTTCGAGAGGTTGCTTCACCTTGGCTTCAACCGCTACGAAGCTTTCGGGGTTGATGCTGGTTACCCATTTGACCATACGTCGACTGACAACAGGCTCCTCTTCAGAGGCCATAATGACGCCCTGGATGTCCCAGTTGCCCGCCTTGCGGAGCTCAACAAAGCCCATTTTGGCACTCTGTACGCGAGACTTCTGAAGCCATGCACGCACGACGACCGTCTTTCCATTGTAGCTTTCGTCAAGAGAGCGTATTTCCACTTCTTCGGCGTCCTGATTGAAGGCCGAGGTCGTGATCTGCCTGCTCCCATAGTTGTCTTTGGCGGGGTCATCCTCGAGATTGACGGCGGCGGCGGCGGCGGCGAGTTCTGCAGCACGCTGGGCCTTCAAAGCCTCCTTCTTCGCCTTAGCCTCGGCCTTCTTCGCGCCCTTCTTTGATGTCGGAGCGCTCTGCTCTTCCATGATGCTGGTGTTAGCGCTACGTAATCGGTGGCTCAAGGCAATACACAAAAAAAAAGGCGTAGTGTTGAGGGGTAGTGGAGGGGTGAGGTGGGGTCATCCAGCCACGTGACTGAGGACATTATTGCCGTATCTCTTGGTAGACGATAAGGCTTTAGATACTCTCGTGACCCACAGCATGCTCCTTTGAATTCCACCGATTTCGATTAGCCAATGAGCCAATTCGTGACTCAGCTGTGTAGCAACTAAGCCTAGAGTGCAACAACAAGCACGGCTTTGTTATCAGTTGTGGGGATGTGCTGACGAAGGTCGCGGTTGTTAGAAGCCCAAGTTGATGAAGATATTAATCAAGGTTCTAGTAATCAAGGATCTTGAAGAATTATGAAGTATTCAAGTAACAAGTTCTTAAGAACAGATTGCTTACTTAAAAAAAGGTCTTAGTGGGAAAGAGCTTAAGAGGCCTTACTAGTGAAAGGTCTTAACATCCAATACAAAGGATTACAAGGTACTTCTTCTAGTAAAATGCTTGCAAAAGTACTTGATACTGCATGATTACTCCGCAGGTATCCTGCGAAATTAGAAAAGCAAGCGCAGGCCGCATGTAGGTTCGTTCTCGTAAGGGCGACGCCGTGAGAACCCTTATGGGCAATGACGCGCCTAGTCGCTATGGCCCAATGAAACACTTCCAGTTCAGCGATGCCCCCAAGGTATTAACAAATTAATCGAGACTGAAGACCCACCCACCCTCACGGTCTCTACCCACTTGTATAAGACCTTCCGGGCTCGATTAAATTGTCAGGTTGAACATGCAACTTCTCCTTCCCGCTCCTCCTCACGTTCCATGATTCTGCTGCGGATGCACCAGTTCCTGGAAATTAGATTCATGCCGCGCCTATCAGCTGTGCGACCTCCTTGCTCAATAACTGCGTTATCCTAGCTGCTAATTACTTACTCGACTGTGGAGGTATATCGTTCTCGTCGATGTCCAGCCCTCTTGGTCCATAGCGACACCACAACCCATTTCAACTGAACCCAGATCGAGATCTAGAGCTCGTCCACCCCTAGCTTTGTTTTGTTTTCTTCCGGCAAAAACGATACCTACGAATCTTCAATTTCTTTAAACTCAAGTCTTTACGCGATCTATCAACGACATAACGCATATGGCAGCCTAACTTACACTGCCCTTGAGATTGTTGCCAGGAGTCACCAGCAATGGAGCTGAGTGTCCGGAATCTCGACAATGACACCCGCGGGTGGATTATGTGCGTCGTCAGTGGCATAGGTGCGTTACTCGTAGGCTCCCTCGAATGAAATTTGCGTGGTTCGACTAAAGAGTGTCTGAATAGCATGCATCTCTGGCGCCTCAATCGTTTGTGTGGATTACATCGTCCGCCTGTTCCCGGGCAAGGACAGTTTTCGCGTTCAGGAAAGCAACGTCTTCTTAGCGAGCTCTCTTTCCCTGAGCTTTGGTGTCATGGTAAGCATGCGCAAACCTACCTACGACGATCACATTTGATGCAGACAGACTAACAGGCATCATGCTCGACCCAGATGTTCTCTGCGTTATATAGCATGCTTCCCGAAAGCAAGGACTACCTTGAAAAGGACGGTTGGGACGATCAACCTGCTGGCCTCCTGATCATGGGCTGTTTCATTGGAGGATTCTTTGGCATACAGGCCGTATCGCGCCTGTTACATCAACACATGCCCTCTCATGTCGTCGACTGCGACCATACCCACGACGATGCGCCGCCCACACAAGAAAGCGACTTGTGCAACCACAGACGCCGACAATCTAGGGTCAGCAGGGCCCGTAGACCCCTTTCCGGGCCGCGATCATCGCATGCGCACGCTGTGAAGTTTGACACCGAGCGTGCAGCAGGCGGAAAGGGCATTGATGTCGCTAGCGATTCCACGCCCTTGTTACAATCGATGGTAGAGACGGATAACAATGAAGTCCATAGTCATAAATTGCAGAAGCGACATACTTCTGCTAGAGGTGGTGAATTGTCGCAACGGTCTACAAGTCCACTATCATCTGCTCGACACCGTGCCACCACTGATGTACTGGCTATAACGCGCCGACCATCTATGTACGATGGACTGATGTCCTTCGTCAAGGATACCAAATGCAACTGCGACGAAGGGGGCTCATGCTACGGCTACACCGATCCATGTGGTCAAGAATGCTTCAAGCATTTGACTACACGATCATCACAGCGAGTATCACGAAGTGGCTCTCGTCTCCCCGCCATGATACGAACAACCACGGGACCACTCTTCCCGCAATCTGGTTCCATTTTTCACGGTGCTGGACACGATCACGCCCATGAGGGTGACCAACCAATAAGCCCCTTATTTCGCACCAGCAGGGCTGCCTCTCGCGAGCCTCTCCTCTCACCCACCGACGAACAGCCCGAGAACGAGTCCGAAGATTGGTCTACCTGCTCATCAGCCCAGCATGCCGATATCGAAAATCAACAACATCATCATCACGTTCCTGCGAATGCCTTCCTCTCCATTGGCCTCCAGACATCCATTGCCATCGCTCTCCATAAATTTCCCGAGGGATTCATCACGTACGCCACCAACCATGCTAACCCCGCGCTCGGCTTCAATGTCTTCATGGCACTCTTCGTGCACAACATATCCGAAGGTTTCGCCATGTGTTTACCCCTGTACATGGCTCTCGGTTCGCGTTGGCGTGCAATTTCCTGGTCTGCCGTCCTAGGAGGGCTATCTCAACCTGTTGGAGCTGGCATGGCGGCACTATGGTTCAAGCTTGCACAGAGATCAAACATCTCACCCAATGCAGTCGTCTATGCATGCCTCTTCGCCATCACATCAGGAATCATGGTCAGCGTCGGACTGCAGCTATTTGTTGAGGGACTGAGTTTGAATCATAATCGCAACCTGTGTATGTTCTTCGGATTCTTGGGCATGGTGGTCCTGGGTTTGAGTAATGCATTGTTTGCCGCACATTAGCCTCGACCTGCGGCGCTCCCTATTTGTTCGAAATTAGGAAGGGACAAAATATAGAAATTGGGAGTTTGGGCGTAACATTGCGCACTGGTTTTTGGCTTTTGGCTTTGTTTTTTGGCTTTGTTTCTTTATTCCTCTAATAAAAAAAAACCTTGAATAGGTTGGCTTTTTATCAGTAGTACAGCAGCGAGGTAATGGCAATCATTTCAATAAGCACCCGCGTTTAAAAGTCTCTGACTCGCGATTAAAGTTCACATAGCGACTATTATGAATGTCCTCTATGTGCATGCAAGTAGGTTTTATTCATTCCTGATCATGATCTTGCTTAAGCCAGGATGCCATAATCTGGCTGTGCTGAAGACATAAACGCCATTGTTGCTTCGTAAGACCTAAATTTTTTTCCCCATCCATTCATCCATTCATACATCACATCTACTCGTTCTATGAATCGTACACTGGGTTGTTCATTGTCTAATCCCTCCTCAAAGACATAAAATACTGGGGGGGGGGGGGGGGGTTCAGGCGCAAAGCGAATCAAGACGCTACCAGGAAGCATCTACGGCCCGGTCAAGCTAGGATCTATGTTCAAATCTGATTCGCGCGGAGCCTCGCTTTTTAGAAATAATAGGTTGGCCTCGTCTTGAAGCCACTCATCTCTGGGAGGGCCATGGTCCATTTGCGTTGCAAACATGGCGTCTTGGTCCATCGGTACCGACCAGGACGGTTGGCTGAAGTCCTGGTCAAAAAGAGATTGTTCCGCTAAGGCATTGATATCGTTTATGAAGGATGCTTGATCGTTGGTGGTGGTGGTGGTGGTGGTGGTGGCGGGCGGGGGCTCATGACCCTTGTCAAGATGGACATGTAGGTCGTGATAGCGTGTGAAACCTTCGTTGCACTCCGCACAGAGAATGGTTTGTTTGAGTACGTTCGCTACGCCGGTGAGTTCGTCGATAAGCGAGGCTGGGTCGTTGAGGGACTCCGCCTTGGAAAGCTTGGGGCGCTCATGCCCAAGGTGGATGAAGCGAATGTGATCTTCCATTCGGACTTTAGTGCTAAACTTGTGGCCACACCCACGGTCGTTTGACCAGGCTTCGAAATCGGGACCCGTGACGTCGACCTGGCCGCAGACGAAGCGGAATCCTTCATGGGCCGTGAGAACGTGAGCCTTGAGGTTTGAGTTTTTGGTGAACTTCTTGTCACAACCTGGGTGTGTGCAGGCATGAGTCTTGCGATCCTTGACCGTCTTTCCAGAGTGGTGCATGTCGACGTGCTGGTCAAGCTCCCACCTCGAGGTGGATTTGAATTCGCAGAAGAGGCAGTTTTGGTGTTCCTTTTTCAGATGGGCTTGGAGAAGTAATTCGGTCGTAAAGCCTACGCGTCGTTGCGTGCCATCGGCTGCTTGTTGTCGGCCGCACTCGCCACACCAGAATTTCAGATCCCCGTGGATTTTATCGCGGTGTCTTTTGAGGGCCGGTTTTGAATCGAATGACTCTGTACAGTCTTGCTCAGGGCAGGCGTACGCGCGCATGTTCAGGTGCTCCTTGCGGACGTGCTTTGTGAGGGTCTCCCTTTTCCTGAAACTTTGGCCGCAGTCTTGACAGCGGAAGCGGTCTGCGCCCTCGTGAACAGCTTGATGGCGTTTCAATCTGGTGCCGGTGAGAAAGCTCTTGCCACAGCGTGGGACCTGGCACACATATTTGCGTTCATTGGTGTGAGCGGCTTTTATGTGTTGCTTCAGATGCTTGTCCTCGATGTAGTTCTTGTCACAGCCGTCATAGGGGCATTTGAACGGACGAGAGTTGGTATGTGAATTGAGATGGTCTCGCAACCGGGCGGGGCGGTTGAATGTCTTGGGACAGCCAGGCCATGTGCAGGGTAAAGTTTTCAGGTCTGACGGGAATCTGGCTCGCGGTGTTGTAGCTGCGGTAGCTGGTGATGCGGCGTCTGCTGTTGAACTCGGCGTCTGGGCTGTGGTATAGCCATCATCTCTGTCGTCATTGTCTACTACTTTGTCAGTATGGATACCTCTCTTTCCCATACTTTGGAGTAGGGATGGAACGCAACTGCGTTGTGAAGATGCATCGTCAGCATGCAGCCTCTTGGCGGGCGAGGCCCCGACAGCTTCTTCACTAGCACCCCGTTTACTCATGTCTGCTGAAGGTCAATTGGGCAGATATGTACCAACGCAGTTGTAATATTTGAGCCATAGCTGACACGAAAGTGCGTGGTGGTGGGTGAATCAGCGGCAGAATGGAGGTTTGGTGAAGGCGGCGACAGGAAATTTTTTGGTTGGTCACGACCGATAAAAGCCGTTTTGAGCTGGTTGTCTAAGACCCCACATCGCTTAGGGAGCTGGAAGTGTCCGTGGTCGGTAGTCGGGGAAGCCACGGCAAAACCTAGCTTCAGATCTTTCAATTGAGAGGCTGCAATTTTTACAAGGCTGACGCTCTGAGCCAGCCCATTCATCACCGCGACCTTCCTGCGCACGCTTGATTTTTCCCCCTCCCGCGCAACATATCCAATCCCTCGCTGTCTCATCAACATGTCCGACTTTGGCGATGATGATGTTGGCGTCGGCGGGTGAGTTTATTCAATCTGGTTTCCGCACTAGCGATGGACGCTCGAACTGACAACGCGTAGCGACGAGCCTATGCTCGAGGAGGAGGAGGTCACCGAATACTACGAGCCCGAGGTGGTCGATGATGAGGATGGCGAGCGTGCTGAGAATGGCGACGATGCAGACAACGTGATTGTCTCTGGCGACCCATCGGCGGCTGCGAATGCTACCAAAGGCGAAAAGTCCATCAAGGACAAGAAGATTCCAGAGGCGGAACGCTCAACCACGCCATACATGACCAAATATGAACGAGCACGAATCTTGGGCACGCGAGCCCTGCAGATCAGGTACGATGGTCTTTGGCAAGGATACACGGATGCGTCGCTAAACTAGTGACAATAGCATGAATGCGCCCGTGCTGGTAGATCTCGAAGGCGAAACAGACCCACTTCAAATCGCTATCAAGGAACTTCGAGAAAAGAAGATCCCCTTAATTGTGCGACGATATCTCCCAGACGGCTAGTAAGTAGCTCCTCGTGCAAAAGCGCAGCACTACTGTGAAGTACCGAAAGTTTCGACAGTTAACAATCTCTCAGCTATGAGGACTGGACATGCGAAGAGTTGCTGCAATAATTGGAACAAATTAATCATTTCCAAGCAAGTCCTACTGTTGGTCCTAGGGCAAGTCGCTTCTCACTCGCGGATGTGGCGCCCTATGCGACGAAAGCAGGCCACTATCGAAACCACAGCATCCTCTCGAAGATGACATCCAGCCTCACGGCTGAGTCCTCCAGTCGTCACTTACTTTTCATGAGCGCGGCGTTTTGAAATTCAGGTCGAAAATGCTGGGTATAGATAAAATCGAGAGAAAGACACGAGTCCGTTCGCCACTACGGAGATTCGGTTGGAACGATGATTCTGCTTAACGGTAATGTCATGAACATCCGTTGCGGGTACAGACCTGACACAGCATGGCGAACGAATGCCGTGACCTCTCCATGCAATTCGCGACGAGTTGTTGTTTGCATGGTCAGGGTAGTACTGGTCTAAATCTTGTATTAAGTAAATCAACCTTGTTCCTAATCGAAATGCTATGGACGCCGGAACCTTCCCAGTTCCAAAATACGTGTAGTGCCAGAATTTGAGGTGGCGAAGTGACACAATTACTGTGAGCACGTAAGTAATATCACCTCACAGCAGCCGTGACATGTCGTAGATGCCAGATAATGACGATGTTCCCGCTAAGCAAATTGCTTTGCTGGACATACGGTCAGACACGAGTTTACACCTGTTTTCCTGGTGAACATCGATCTGGCGCCAGTACACGTCATGGACCTCATTGCAACGCGCAGCAGCTCGCTTTCCATCACCGAGTATTCCTCGGCACCTAAAGCTAGACTCTTGGCAAGAAAACCCTGGGGAAACCCCACCATAAGAAGCGGCTCGCAGTCCGTTACGATTGCGGCTTGGCGTTCTTGTTTGTTTCAGCGAGCGAATCACGGAGTTACTTTCACCTTTGAAAACCCAACCGCCAGCGCGCTGTCCTTGCAAGAGGCTCTGCACATAGGAGAACAATTTGGCATTGAATATACATGCCTGTTGCACAGAAAAATCGGAGAAAATAGCACCAAAGCAGCAGTTTCAACGAGTTCAAAGGTTCCCAAATCGGACACTAAACTCTGTTGTTGAGGCGCGGAACAGACCGTCGGATACTTGCATGTACGTACGACATGGGAGCAAAAAACATGGAGTTGACTCCGAAGAACCGCCCCGGAATGAAGGCACGAGAAAGACGGCTACCTGGTGGAGGAGGTAGAAAGGACCAAAGCTTATAGAGTGCCCGCTTACCTACGTATGTACCCTTGCTCCATGTTTGGCCTGCTTTCTCTTCCCTTGAAACTGTTTCTCCTATTTTATTTCTATTATTCTTTTTCTGTTCTGTTGGTGACACGAAAGCGTGTTCTTAGATTGCCCTTCTCGTGAACCCAAGGTAAAACCGTTGGGTCTGACAGGCTGTCTCCTATATGTGCGCGGCAATTACGGAGGGGAAAAAAAAAAAAAAAACAATGGCCAAGACTGGACAGGCCTCCATGTAAGCCCGTACCAATCGGAAAGAATGTCTGCGTGAAGGACATTTTCTGAGTTTGCTGCATGTGGCTCCTGTCGTTCCCGATGAGTACGTAAACACGCTTGAATGAGGGAGATAGAAATTTCCCGCAACCCCATCGGGTTCCCCACCCATACGAAGCAAAGCAGCTATGGTGGAGATATGACGTATGAGGGGGTTTGCCGCCGCCCGGCTTGGGTAGGTGACGTTGCTCCTATAGAGGGAGCCTGTAATAATGTCTAGGGGGGGAAAAGGTAATTTGATATTGTTGATGTCGATTGCTTTTCTCTGCTGTGCGACGTGACGTTACGTTCGGAAGGTGTCTGGCCCCATTTGTTTGTTCCTGGGTGCGTACTCCGTATGTACATACGTCGTAATAACTTTGCGGAAGCGAGGTGATTTACCTTGGGTCGTGTCACCGGAAATAGATGCAGGACCCTTTGCTCCCCTGAGCACATTCCAGGACCTCTGCTCTCCCCCCTTTCCTAACGGTTTGTAAAAAAATGAAAAATGAAAAATAAAAAAAGGGGTCAGTCGTTTAATCAACATCAGGACGAAAATATGCCTAGCGCCGCTTGCCGTGTGCCGGACTCTGGGGACAGTTCAGTCGGTCGGTAGTGGGCCTCAGCATTAGGTAATTAAGGTCTGGTGCCTGTGGAGCCCATGACCTACTAGCTGGTGGCCGTGCCTTCCATAATACCCACAACTCAAAGGATAGCAAGTCTGGTCAGGGACCGTGACGTCGTCAGATCCCCATCATCGTCATGCTCTGTTGTTGATACGTCCTGGTCGTGAACCCCCGAGGACGTCAATCACGTGTCGCGTTTGAAACATTCAAGGCCGGTGACGCACTCACGATGCGCATTTGTATTCATCGCCCCGCGGGTTCAAGCCTCACTGCTTCATGGCCACCTCCTATCAATGATGAGGTGTAAGTCGCACAGCCATGGATCGATGGATAGATGCAATCGGTCCATTCGTTGACAGTGAGTTTCCCTTGTACGATACGAGCTCAGATGCTTTTGGTTTCCCACCTAGGAGCCCCAGCTCCCCTGCACCCGACCTCCATTCGCCAATGCATGCCAGAAAACCGCCCCTCACAGCGTTCATTTATTTTTATTTTTATTTTTATGTTTTTCTATGTCCTTCCCCACTTGGTGCCAGGCACTGCATGAGGCAAGACCTGGGAGTGAATAGTAATAATCATAAGTAATAGCAATAATCATAAGCTTCACCACCCCCGGCCGGACTGCATGAATACGACGTCAGAGCTCCGCTCAGCTGTGCCGTGATATTCATCGGTTTTGTCTATTTAAGTCCTGCTCGAGCCGCTCGTTTTAAGTCAATCCAACCGCTCAAACACTTTCAAATCAAACAACATATCAGACTACAGTTTCTACTTCCTCAAACACACTCCAAAACCAGTGCTCAGTCACCACAGCATACACTATCAGCCAAGATGAAGTTCTCCATTGTCGCTGCGCTCGCCTCCGTGGCCGTCGTCTCTGCAACACCCATGATCTCCGTACCATCCGTTGATCTCGCCGATCGCGTTGGTGTAAGTTTGCACTGTAACTCCCACACAACACCAATTACAACCCTCTTCCTTCATTCTGTTATATATCCATCCACGTTCAAAAACAACATCTCCATTTAACATAGGTCTCGTCTACACGCCATCGCCACGAAACCCATCACTAACTTCACTCTCGCTCAGGTCCAATTGTGCACAGGCTTCAATGGAACCGGTGAATGCACCCACGACTACTATCCGCTCAACCAATGCGCTCAGCTCCAAAAGCCGTTCCTCCAGAACACCAACACCTTTGCTATCGACCGCGATGACGTTCAGTGCTACCCACGGCTCAGCAATTGCGGCGGCATCTGCATGAGTCTCACGGGTTGCTCGATCGGCCTCGTTGGCTCCGACTGGAAGTATAAGGGCAATCTGACCGCCGTTAGCTGGAACAAGTTGCTTACCAGCTTCGACTGCCACTTGAAGAGGGATGACTAGGATGTCCAAGCGTCCAAACTTCCATGTGAAAAGTCACAGACATTTCGATGATGATGATGATGATGCATGAGGGGCTTATTTTGCAGGACTTTCCGTGTACGTGGAAAGTCTGTATAAATGTTGATGAGGTCGAGGCGCATGGGCGGGGATAGGTCGGCATTGCCCCGGGATTGTATGGAGGAGAGCAGGAAGTCTGGTTCTATTCATTCAGGGTGAACGGGTCAGGCATACTAGCAAACTTCCACGAGGGATGAAATGTACGCACTTAGAACCAGAGGAGAAAGAAGAAGAATAGAGTTAATAGGCAGTCTTAACCATTTGACTAAACAGCTTCGTGCCACTTAGACTCCATATGACGACGCCATGGACATTATTCGGCAAGTGACTGAGTGGAGACATCAACATGCCCGGGTGGGGTAAAGCTGCCGGTGCCTTGTACATTCCCCTCCATCAAGGCCCCTCCACCAACAGGGAAGCTCAAGCTCCCATCGTCCAACGCATAAAGCAACAACCTCCTTCATTCACACGGCGCGCGCTTCCCGTCTCAGCACAAACTCTACAAAATCACCACTTGCGCCAAAAGACGAAAGACCAAATCAGCCTCATCAGATAAGCAACGCACCCCACCATGGCGTTCAAGACCAACGCAACCATCACCTCCTTCGGCGGCACCATCCACAAGCTCACCCACGATTCCTCCACGACCCAAACCCCCATGAACCTAAACCTCTTCATCCCCGGCACCGCATCCACCTCCCAGCCCGCCCCCGTCCTCATCTACCTCTCCGGCCTGACGTGCACGCCCGACAACTGCACGGAAAAGGGCTTCCTCCACGCCCACGCCTCGCGCGTCGGCCTCGCCGTCCTGTACCCCGACACCTCGCCGCGGGGCACGAACCACCCCGGCGAGCACGACGACTGGGACTTTGGCAGCGCGGCAAGCTTCTACATCGACGCGACGCAGCAGCCCTGGAGCGCAAACTACAACATGGAGAGCTACCTCACGAGGGAGCTGCCGGACCTGCTCTTCCGCGAGTTCAAGCAGCTCGACGCCACCAGGGTCTCCATCTCAGGCCACTCGATGGGTGGCCACGGCGCCCTGACGCTGTTCCTCAAGAATCCGGGCAAGTACAAGAGCGTCAGCGCCTTCTCCCCCATCTGCAACCCGTCCGAGTGCCCCTGGGGGGTGAAGGCCTTCACGGGGTACCTGGGCGCCGACAGGGGGGAGTGGAAGAAGCACGATGCCACGGAGCTGGTGAGGAAGTGGAAGGGGAGCCTGGATTGTCTCATTGACGTGGTATGTTTTTTGAGCCCCGTGAGCTGCCGTTCTTTGTGTGCGAGTGTGGCCGTAGAGGACTGACTTGCCTAGGGCACCGGTGACAGTTTCTACAAGAACGGGCAATTGTTGCCTGAGAACTTGGCTAAATCTGTCAAGGAGTCGGGCATTGATGGGTTGGTGATTCGGTACCAAGATGTGAGTGTTGATCATTGTTAAACAAGGAAGGGGGGGGGGGGCATGATTCCACGCATGACTAACTTTTATCACAGAATTACGACCACTCATACTTCTTCATTTCCACTTTCGGAGAGGATCATGTCGAGCATGCGGCCAAGGCACTTGGGCTGCTGTAAGGGACTTGCCGGCGGTGGATGGCAATGGTATAGTGTGGGGTGTAGGCACGACGGATGAACAAGTCATGGCCGAGACACTGTACATTTAACGAAAAGCAAAACTGAGCAGATGTGACGTCTCGCGAGCACTGTATTGAATTGCTTTATTAGTCTTGGCATTATGAATCGTGAGACGGCTGCTGGTGAAATGAACAACCCCACAGGCTTCTGCGCAAAGAGGTCTCGTCCACTCCAGCTCTTTCTTCATTAGTCTGCCCTGACACAAAAAATGCCTGTGGAATGATCCTGTACTCATAAAACCTCGTTACCCGTCCTTCCCAAGTACCCGCCATGCTCCCCCCCCCCAAAAAAAAAAAAAAAAGAATACTACCGCAGTAGTGATGATAAGAATATGATGAAATAAAAATGATTGACCCATAGACCCGTGACTTGGTAACGCCGCCCACTGATCTTGACATGTCACCGAAAAGAAATATAGGGTTTACAAAAAAAAAAAAAAAAAAAACCGAAGCAACAGTCGAAAGAGGAAAAAACAGCCGTGCTTCATGCATTGACGCCATTACCGCCATGATCCTCTGCTTCAGCTGATTCTTCGCTCAAGGGTGGGACTTAAGCCCTCCTCCTCCAACTTCACTCTCGTCTCGCCCTCGACTTCGCGACGGATGCGCTCGTAGGCTAACTTCTCGAATCGACTTAAGCCCTTCCACCAGTGTTGTCCTGCTTCGTGCTCGGCAATTCTGGCCAATAGCTCGCTCGTCTTGACTCGCACCTCGCGGTCCTGGTGGAAGAGGCCAAGTGCAAGATAGAAGAGACCGGCATGGAACTCGGGCGCCACGTTCAACAAAAGACATATCTCGTCGTAGGAGTGGATGTATTTGGAAAGAGTTAGATAAATATCCTTGCTTTGGGCGGGTGATAAACGCTGCATGCGCAAGCGATCATGCATGTGCGCGAGATCGAGTCCCTTAAGCGGCCGTACAGTGTACACTTGCGCCAAGTCCTGCGTCAACAAATTAGAAGCCGCTTTCCGTCGAGAAGACTCGATATAGGATCCATGGGGATCAAGACCAACCTGTATGTAGCTATAGTAGCTTCGCGTGTTTCGCCAGCCCTCGATTCTCGTCACGTTGCCGGCAAGCTCCTTATTCTTTGCCGTATCATCGGACCAGACGTAGCCATGGCCGCTGGCGCCAGGGAGCGTCATACCTTCATCCTCGCTGCCAATATACAAGGCGCTTGCGCCATACACACTTTCCTCGAACTGGGCCGAGATGCGTGTAAACTTCAAGACCCATTCTCTCCATTTGGCCCGGACGACTCTTTCGCCGTGCCGTATCGCAATACTTTTGAGAATGTCTGCCATGAAGGCCACATCGCCAGTGAGATCCTGCGTGTTGTTCGTGGTTCCGCTCGCCGTATTAGCCAGAGTGGGATTTTGCTGTTGAAAAAAGAGTAGACCTTCTGTGACCGGCGCCGGTTCAATTTTGCTGCTAATCTTGATACGGCCGCTCGGCAAATCACAAAGGATATCCCACCACTCTGGATGGTTCTCGAAGGTAGGATTTGTGACACCAGCAATAAAGCCGGGGACATTCAATAGCTCGTCTATCTTGGTCAAATCGGTGTAGGGGAAGGCGTGTCGGGTGAATCCCCTCAAAAGGCCTCCGGATGCCAAAGCGCAAGCCGCAAGAACGGCTTCGGCAACCTCTCCTGATGGCATGTTGTGGCCTAGAAATATAACTCGCTTTTGTGTGAGGAGACCGTTGACAAGAACAATAATCGGATGCGTGTTGACTCCATTTGTCGTAAGGTGCGGATGTAAAGCGAAGGGTTGGGGTGACTTGGCGTGAGCGTCGGAAAAGTTTTGGATGAGCTTTATCAAGGAAAAATCGCCGACTGTCTCAGGTATGACTGCTGTCGGCACTTTGATGGGAATTGGAATTCCCTTGTACATGACCTTGCTTTCAAATTCGTGTGTATCTCTAGGAACAGAATAAAGCGATTGGCTGCCACCCTCAACATGCGCCTTTGTCCCAGCTCTGGATATTCCGGATGGCTTCCTCTCACCTCGCGTGACCTCATTCTGACTGTCAGTTGTGCCGTCTGCTCTATCCTCCGCAATTCTCATCTGGATCATTTGCTCGAACTTCTCCACAAACAAGTCTCTGTTATCACTGGCCAGTAGCAAGTGTCTCTCGAGAATGCTTAGTCGCGGCATGAGAGATAGATCCATTGCGTTGACAGCGTCGTAGAGCATGGAGAGGGTTTCAGTTACTGGTGACTTGAAATACTCTTCGAGCGCAAGAAGTAATAACGGCTGTGAGCGTGGGTCAGGAAAACAAATTAACATACAGGTCTTTCTGCGGGTTGAAGTGAAATTCCACTTACCTTGTATACGTGTAGGAATGGATGTCTCGTACAAATTGCCATAGCCTTTACAATCGCACCACGCTTGACGGATTTGTCATGTTTAGTATTCACGAGATTCAGGACGTGAATCAGCGGTGGTCCCTCTCCGCCGTCGGGCTCGCTGTCAGTAGATTCGTCATCCACATCATCATGTGCATCGTTGTCACCATCAACCTCATCTGTCTTGTCTTCTTCGTCGGTGATAATGCCATTAACCCTATCCTGCCTCGTTCTACGTATCCTCCGCCTCCTCTCCTTTGCCAGTCTTTCAGCATCCTCCTCCTCTTGGCTCGTGTCTTTGTGCAAGAAAAATATGGTCCAGTCTTGGTTACGTGCGTGGGCTTGATCCGGAAGCATCAGTTCTGCCAGCATATGCTCATCGCCAGTGATTGCTACCGGGTATTGATGTTCCATCACCGGGCCCCGGTCAATGTCGAATGAGGCCACAAGAATGTATTCAACATGGTTGTCCCCTGAGCGCCGAGGATACTGTGACTTCAGCTTTCTTGCGGACCGAGCATCGGCATTCAATCTCCTAGGTGCTGCAGACAACGACGAATGCTGAGAGGATGGCGCTAACGAAGGTGTCTTCGACTTGGAACTAGGGTCAGTAGTTCGATCCGAATCAGTCATTGGAGGCTGAGGTGACCTCATTCGTCGTGAGTTTTGGGACATTTGAGAAGGAGATCGTGATGAAGGAAAGGAAGAGAGTGACGCTCGTCGATTCGTCAGGGAGCTATTTGACTGATTATTCATGCCGGTCTGCCGGATCAGGTATGGAAGGGCGGTCGCCATTGTAGATGGCTAAGTCGCCCTGCGCCAATGTCGCAGGCCAAATGGCAATAACAATGCCCAAATTATGCCCTTCATCCACAAACGTGTGGCACGAGTCGTCTCCGCAGCCCAGCCTGTAGTTGGTTTGTCCTCATGCAAACGGGTCAAAGATTGATATATCCCGGAGATTCGGTTGTTCATCTGGATTAGGAGCTATCCGATCAGACAACTGGTCCGTAGGAGGCTTATTTGGGAAATCGGAGATGGAAATATTGCCAAGCGCTCGGAATCCGTCGCTGCGTTCGATGCTCTTGGAGGAGTGGGCTTTCAGGGTTGACGCCGCAACACCATGAGATCCAGGCCCATGTGCGTGGCCCGCGGAAGCAGCACCAACGCCGCAGAGACAAAAATGAAGGGCCAACTTGTGACAGTAGCGGGTTCCGAACAGCAAGCTGGGGGGGACATGAACTTGACGGGATGGCGACGAGGGGTAGCACCGAGACACACGATCTCCAAGCAATTCAACTCCTGAGATTCGGACGCAGGGCAGGGGTCAAGGGCGGGGCTGTGAGAAAAAGAGGGCATTGGTGGGACGTGCATGCCCATGCCCCGCCGTCCGTCGAATTGGAGGCCGGGACCTGCATGGCTCGTGAGGTCGTCCAAGGAAAGGCGGAGCTGGACGGTCAATCAGTGGATGCCAGCCGCCAGGGGGGCCCGCGAACTGCTGGCTCGCTCGCTCGGGAAGGCGACACCACCCGAGATGCACTTTCTGCTTCGAAGTCAGCGTCAAAGTCGCATTTATGATTTCGCTAAAAGCACCCCGAGTCTGCAATACTATCCTCAGGGGACGCGGCTTACCACTCCCTGGAAGCGAGGCCCCTGGTGTTCCGCAACCGCGTAGCCTGAATCAGGCATTATGTGCGACTCCGCAAGCTATACGCAAGGGCAGGTCTACGCCGAGACATGTGAAACCATCGCGCGTGGCTGACAAGGTTGAGCTGCTACATCGCCCAGCGTTTTCTGGCAATTGTCATGGCTAAGCTCAACCGACACGCTGATACGAGCGTCTGCCCCTGGTGTGTAGCGTGTGGACAATCAAACCTTTCTCATATTTAAGGCTGTTTGTGCATTAGCAAAATCATGCTTACCAAACAACAACATCGTATTTGCATGATTTGTCCACATGCAGGTGGTCAAAAAATATTTAGCTGTCCGAACGGCAGCACTTTCCCACCGACCCACCTTGTAGGCCAATCAAAATCATCACCATAAGAGGTACAGTACTTAGCTACCAGGTAGGTACCTAAATTTAAATTGTTATAATAGCAGTACGAACACCATCCGAGATATAAAGAGCTACATCGCGCCTTGACGGGAGGAATTCCTCCCCGTGCTCATAAACAGGCTCTAGGATAGGCTCGCCGGTGAAATTAGCCAGCTACTCATAGCTTCTACAGCTGTGATTAATATCTGCAACTGTGACTTACGATATATTATACCGCTCAAAATGAAGGGTATCAGTTTTATTTTGGGTTTTTTTTAACACTACCCCAAGTCATTCGAGGTCACCCAAATGCACCACGGAGGAAAAGTGGGTCTGTAAGAGTGTGTAGCCTCATGGACAGCAAAGAGATATTCAACCTGCCTGCCTAATGAAGTACCACCCCATATTCCATACCATGCATGTACAGTATAACCCTTGTTTCTTGTTTTTATTACTCTACCTTGTAGGTACCTTAATTTATGATGAAATTACATAGAAAAACAAGTCTCTTTAGGTGGCGTTTAATAGCCCGAGTATCCTCTGTGTGCTGCCCTAACAACTGCTAGCCTGCGGGGCATGGAATGCACCAAATTCCTCAAGAATTCGGCGGGAACAGCGTTCCAGGCGTTAGTGATAGCTACAAAAAGTGGGTCAAGTACAGCCGTAAAATCAAACAAGGGTTGTACTGTACGTACTTGTCCCCCCCCCCCCCCTACACCCTCTCCTCGCCAGGATGCAGATGGCTAGTGCGCAGCGTGTGACCGCTCTTTGTCCGTGGCTGCCAGCGGCGCTGATTTCGTAGATTATCGTAAAAGGGGGCCTCCAGTCTCGGCTAATTTGTCAACACCTTGACGTGCCTACCTAGCCACGCGGTTGACCAAAAAAAGCGCACTTTCAACAGCATTGCTCTGCTCAGTCTTAGGGCAGGCTAGCCCAAAAGAATGCGCCTAATTTGTCGACCCCGTACTAGCCATGCGGTTGACTGTTTAATCGGGTTGTCGCGAGCCTCCCTCGATTTGACCCTCCTTCTACGTTGCACCTACCTGTAAGGGCATTGATTCCGGTCCAACCGTTGATAGGTCTCCATCCACAGCCCGATCAATCTCAGCGCCACAGCTGGCTGCAGCCACAGTATCTCTGTTTCCCCGCTAACTCCATGCAGCATTCGTTGCTGCTTGTTGCTCGGCTACAGTGACCGACCATCCGCGCGACGTTCTCGACTAATTGTATAGCCACTTCCTCAGTTCTGCGTCTTGGATTTGTCCTAAGACATCGAACTCGAAACGGCTGAATCTTTCTATATGCCTCAATAGTGCTCGCTGACATCACTTCCGAATCCGACCTCAACGTCTGACTGTTAAGTTCCACCGCCACGCCAACTAGGAACTCCACACGATCAACACGTTCCTTGGCCAACCACCCCCATCACTCACGGCGTGAAACCGCCAGACATAGCAAGCATGGTAAGAGCTGGAAATCGACCCTACGTTAGAATCAGGATTAAAAACTCTAATCTCTTTGTCATCATCGCAAGTCGCTCGCAACGCCTTATAAACCGTCTCCGCTGGGCTACGGATCGCCTCCTTCACGCAGCTCACCATTCCGTCGACCAGAATCGCCTGCGTCACCGTCCCCCCTGCGATACACAACCCCAACAGGCTCTCCAACAAAGTCCACTGCGAGACCAGCGACAGGTCAAACACCGGAAACCCCACAGAACAATTGGACTTCACGACCCCAATCATCAGACACAATGCCTACCTCGACACAAAGGTTTTCTCGGCCGCCGCGCCCAGACACATCCCAGGCATTAGGTAACGGGACTGCACTGTCACAGCTGCAGCCAGCCCAGGTGAGGACGTTACGCGACGGTTTCCAGATTCTCGACCGCGATTGCGATGGTGTCGTAAATCGCGAGGACGTTGCTGATATGCTGAGTCAACTGGGTACGCCGTCTTCTATTTTGGATAGCGCATGCTGCTGAGCTGGACTAACGTTCGTTATTGAAGGACTTCGGAATGGTGCCTCTGATGTGTCACAGTTCTTCCCTCCAGCAAAACCACAGACCATTTCACTTGCCGCTTTCTTGAATTCGCTGGCTGAGACGCTTTGCGAGCTGTCACCCAGCGCCGAATTGCTTTCAGCCTTTTCAGCCTTTGACGATGACGACAGTGGCCAGGTTGACTGGGCGGACTTGAGAGACGCTTTGTTGAATACTGCGCCAGAAGCTGGTGAAAGGCCGCTGACGGCAGCAGAAGTTGATCGGGTTGTCAATGGCTTTACTGGCAGGCGCGCCTTCACTCGCAATATCAATACTCAGCTTGGCGCAAAGAAAGGTGAAGTCTTCAAGTACAATGAGTTTGTTTCTTCTCTTATGGGATCCAATGGCGGCGGCGAAGGACCATCAAACGACAACCCGGAATGATTTTATGAGAGGAGAGACATGCTCGGGACATGTTGTTTGTCCATGGTGTTCATAGGCGCTTACTACGATTGGGGTATCGTTAGGATCGACTTGTTGCTTTATTGTGAATTAGGTTTTTGAAACTGAAATCATTCCGTATTAGATGTCCGGGATCTTATGCAGAAAACATCTTGAGGGATACCATATCACGCAAATGAGGGGCGGGCGTGTGATTCGATTAAATAGTTGTCTGGAAAGTGGTTGCATGAGTGAATACTGTCGCATAATTTGCAGTCTCTGATTGCAAACTTGTTGCCAATAGCATGCCTGGCGCAACACTGGTTCACCAGCTGTGAGGTGACGGGCACTATCGTAACAAGATTCAAGAATGAACATTGAAAGCTAACACATTAATTAGTGACCCAAGCCTGAGTGAGGATTGCATTGCATGTCAAGTAGCGTTATCGTGAATGCGCGTCTAGGTCAGACAGTTATTATGAATATAAAGGGGGCCGGTGTTTGGCCAATCCCCAGGTGGAGAGCATCGGTCGGCCCGCTGAACCTTCTAGAATCTTTTCGCGTTAATTGCAAAACACCGTTAGCATGCGATGAATCATTGCAACCCGCACACCCTAGGGTACGTGCTATTGGGCCTGCTCGCTGTGGCTTCGATCCAGCAATGCGGGTGACGGGACACTGACTGGCTGTTGTAAGGTCATGCAATTCATCTCGATTGTCGACAGGCAATGAGCAAACAAACAACAAGGCTGGGAGTCGAAGCCGGGAAAGACTGGCTGCGCCATGAGTGAAGGCAAAGGGAAAACATGCCATGTGGTTGGTCCAACTCACCTCGTGGATGTTTTGGGACTGTGCACAGTCTCTGAACCAAATAAAAAGAAAAAGAAAATAAAACAAAACAAAACGACATAGGTGAGATCAAGCAGTGAGAGACAGCCATGGCCGTCATCGCTCCAGCCCTTGGGTCTAATCCCCTGTTCACCGGGGGGGGGGGGGGGGGGTTTGGTTGATGCCCCTGATGGGGGTTCGGGATATTGGCA
>KQ061773.1:29688-86056 GCA_001008035.1 Atkinsonella texensis
GGGGTGGGGGTTTTTGGTTGATGCCCCTGATGTGCGTTCGTGATATTGGCATATCTGTATCCGCAATGGGCTGGAATCTCGGGCTTGTGGAGAGATTGATTAGGATACTTGTCTGCTCTGTTCGCGCCTGGTGCTTTCTGTTCCCTTCACGGCCACAAGCAGTTGACCGATTGACGAGAGTGGTTAACTACCTCCTACCTCCTACCTACGTCTCACCAAGAAAGGCAGTTGCCCAAGTGAAGTGAAGCGAGGTGACGCGACCGTTCCTGCCCTCAAGGGTGCCTGTCTCCCTGCCTGCCTGCCCGCCCGCCCGCCGGTCTGTCTGATCGTTTATCTATCTGCTACAGAGTGAGTGAGTACAGTACCTGTCGTCCATCTGGGCTGCTGAGTCTGCCAGGTCACATTTTCGCTGCGGCCCAGTCACCAGTCAAGCTCGGCCAGTCACTTTGTTGCGTGTGCAGCTGATAAATCGTGGGCTGGGATCCAACAATTTCTTGTCCTTTTGTGCTGCTTTGATTACCTGCCGGTTCCCGATATCGTCTGCTGGTCAAGGCTCTCCTTTCTTTTCCCCTTTCTTCCCTCTTTTCCTCGGTCTCGATTGCCAAACCCGATGACTCTGAGAACGCTCTGAGACAGCTCTGAGAAAGCACAGAGCGCGTTGCCAAGTCCTATGCGACATTAATTTATCCACGGTTTATTTCGCCGCTTGCTCGTCTGCATCTGCCCCGTCTCAGAAAACGCTCGACATTTCTGGTCGGGACGGCCGTTGGAACGCCTCCCAACCACTCAACGTTTTGTTTCCTTTCTTCCCTTGCCCCCTTTAGGTCTCTGATGTTCGGATAAGCAGCTGCCACCCCCCCTTCAGAGTTCTACTATCCGGTATAACCTTGTTTCGGGACAGACCTGCTCCATCCAGTGTTGGCGTCCCGCTGTTCCAGCAAAGGGTCAGCTCGTTTGCGCCTCTTCAGAATGAAGTTCTTTGGTGGGAGTAAAAAGCCGTCGTCGACTTCGACATCAAAAAAGCATACGCCTAGTTCGAGCATCGACGATCGCGACTACTTTCAACAACCATCAGCCCATCCGCACTCGGACCCTTCGTCGCCCACAAAGTCGGCTAATCCTACCGCCAAATCCCCTACGAAAAAAAGTTCTCGGCCCGCATCTTACCGTGAATCGAAGGACACAGAAAAGTCGTCTGCCCCACGCCACGCAAGGTTCTCCCGACACTCCACCGAACCACCAAGTTCCTCTTCGCGGCGCAGCAAGACTGACATAGACACGCATCCACTGAACTTGCCACCAGAAGAACGTCGTCGATTGTCCAAGTTGTCTAATTCCACCATGAGTGACAAGATGGATGTTGACCGGGAGTCGGTCAATGGCGCTTCCACCGCTGCATCACAGAACCAGAAACCTTCGGCACAGACAAACTTCCCTGTTCCTATCACCAACGGAAACCATAACGAGGGAGCACCCACACCGCCGCCGCACAGATCCAACCCATCCAGCCCTGTGCCTACCTCAGAGGATGATGCAGAAGCGTACAAAGCTGCGGGCAACAGGTTTTTCAAGGAGAAAAATTATGCAAAGGCCATAGAGCAATATTCCAAAGGTAGTGCGGGCTTCATCTGCTTTGAACAATGGCTCTCCACATGCAACCTCATATTTGATCTTGCATATGCTAACTCTTCTGGAATCGCGTAGCCGTCGACCTTTTCCCCGAATCATCCACATACTTGAGCAACAGAGCCGCTGCTCGCATGTCCAATGGCCAATATACTACTGCACTCGAAGATTGCAGTCTTGCAGCCAGCCTGGATCCTGGGAATGCCAAAATCCTGCTGCGGCTCGCACGTATTTACACTGCGCTCGGTAAACCCGAAGAAGCAATGAGTACCTTCGAACGTATCTCGCCCCCACCTAGTGCGAAGGACATGGCACCCACGAAAGAAATGATGAGCCACTTACGTGCCGCAAAGAACACTCTTGAGCAAGGTACAGCTGTCTCCATGGCCCTTCATGCTTTGGATCAAGCCGAGCGTGGGTTGGGCTCTGGTGTTGCAAGACCCCGTCAATGGCAGCTGATGCGTGGTGAGGCTTTGCTCAAGATGGGACGGGAGAGTTCTCTTGGCGAGGCTCAGAACATTGCCATGTCACTGTTGCGCTCCAACAGCCAGGATCCTGAGGCTCTCGTTCTCCGTGGCCGTGTTCTTTACGGCCAGGGTGAGCATGAGAAGGCTATACAGTCATTCAAGATGGCGCTGAGCTGCGATCCAGACTTTCGTGAGGCGATCAAATGGCTGAGAATAGTGCAAAAGCTGGACCGCACCAAGGAAGAGGGCAATACTGAATTCAAAGCCGGGCGATGGCAGCCTGCCATTGACAAGTACACGGCGGCTTTGCAGATTGATCCGTCCAATAGGGGCATCAATGCCAAGCTCCTTCAGAATCGCGCACAATGCAAAATCAAGCTCAAGCAATACGATGGCGCCATTGCGGACTCTGACAAGGCTTTCAGTCTTGACCCCAGTTATACCAAGGCGAGAAAGACGAAGGCCAATGCTCTCGGTCAGTCAGGCAAGTGGGAAGAATGTGTTCGCGAGTGGAAAGCCATTCAGGAAATGGAACCCGAGGATCGCACTATTCTGAAGGAGGTCCGCAAGGCAGAGTTTGAGTTGAAGAAGAGCCTACGGAAGGATTATTACCAGATCATGTGCCTGGAGAAAGATTGCGGCCCCGAAGACATCAAGAAAGCATATCGCAAGATGGCTATCAAGCTGCACCCTGACAAGAACCCGGACGATCCCGAAGCTGAAGCTAAATTCAAGGACATGCAAGAAGCATACGAAACCTTGAGCGACCCTCAGTAAGTCTTGCTCTCGACGCAGGTGTGCTAAATCGTAACTTGATAACTGACACTCCCTCACAGGAAGAAAGCTGCCTATGACAATGGCGACGACCTTAGGGACCCCGCAGACATGTTTAGTGGCGGCGGCATGGGTGGTGGTATGGGCGGCATCGATCCCGAAATCCTGTTCAGTATGATGGGCAATCAAGGAGGGTTCGGTGGTGGTGGTTTCCGACAAGCAGGTGGTTTCCCTGGAGGTGGTGGCGGCTTCCCTGGCGGTGCCACATTCAGTTTCGGCAACGGAGCTGGCGGCCACTCTCGCGGTGGCGGATTTCCCTTCCAGTGACAATCCGCGGCGGAAGCTGACGAAAGCGAAGTTGAAGGTGAAGAATGCGATACGGATGAAGATGAGGAGGATGAGGTCTATTCCCGGAGTGGTTTCCAAGAAGGTGATTCCAAAAGCAAGGACAGATTGAGACATGAGCACGAACAGCGTCGATACTCGCGAGATCGATTAGTTGATACACTACGGTGGTATGGCATGTTTCTGTTGGGAGCTGTCATATTGCTTCCTCTGCATGTTGTTATTATTGCTGCTTTGAGCATGGCTTTGGTGTATTTGCTGGTGAGACAGGCCCGGCCGCGAAAGGAATAGCCGTCGGACTCGCAGACCAGTCGGACTTGACAGGGCCGTTTGTTGGGACCAACGCATCGCATCACGCGCGCACACAGAACATTTTCAAGGCGTTTTCTCTTTTCTGTGATTGTTTCACTAGTCATTGTAATCTTGGCTCCGCAGTCGTGAAGAACAAAAGAAGCTTGGGATGAATGACTTGGGATGATGGATGTATCAGCGGGGGGGGTTATCCGAAGTGATCTAGGAGTCGGTCCGCCAAATGGATTTAGAATAGACAGCATGTAGACAAGAACGATGGCGCGGCATTTCATGAAGTTGGACAAACTGTATGTAGCTGGTGTTGCCATTTGCGGTGTAGCAGTTCACTACATGTTGGCCATCAGCAGCCGCCGGGGGGGGGGGGTATCAATACACATTGATGTGATGAATCAAGTCTCAACCACACTCACGACCAAGCCATCCATCACACATCACCTCACCTCACCCTCCGTCATGACGACCTCCCATCCGCCTCGCCAGTGCCCGGCCTCGCCCCGTTCGCAAGCGCCTTGCCGCCCGTCGCACGCAGCACCCTGTCCACATCATCCGCCAACTCCGGCATGGCAGCAGCCATCTCGCGCGCGAGCACGTCCCGAAACTCGGCAAACGCACGCCCCTTGCCGCGCATAAGCTGGTTGCCGCGCCTCACAAGCTCGACGAACTCGCGCGTGTAAATGTCGGGGTTCCGCCCGTTCTCCACGTACTCGAGCAGCTCGGGCGGGACGGAGGGCAAGCCGGCGTGCGCGGACGTGGTTGCGTGAAGGGACTGCAGCGAGTGCGAGAGGGTTTTTCTGCGGCCGCCTGTCAGTTCATCTTGTTTATCTTCGGAGGGGGGGGGGAACTTCGCACATTTCGTTGGAGAGCACGTCCCGGCTCGGTCGGCCTGTTGTGTCGTATGTTGCGACCTGCACCATTATCTGGTAGAGGTCTTGGATGATGTCCTTGAGTTGCTCTGTTTCCGGTTAGATTGCTCTGAGAGGAGAGGACTGGGCCGAGCAAGGGGACGTACGCTCGAGGCTGTCGTGGTCGGACTTGTCTATCGGGGCCATTGTGGTGTTTTGTGTTTGTGCTGAGGTTGGTTCCCTGATGTGGGTTTGTGGGACGTCATTCGATACAGCTATCCAGTCTGTGGGGTTGGAGCACGAGTCCGCTTCGTGGCAGTAAGCTGCATCACATTGCACAAGTGAAAACAGAGTACGGAGTACACGAACACATCGAAGAAAAATCACGACGGCCTGTTCTACACAATGTACAGTATTCAACTGCCCTGGACATACATGGCCACGCCACAAACGTGCAGACCCGCCATGAAGATATCACAAAATCATGTATTACATTAAGCACATAGTAAATCTCAGAAAATTCCTGTATTAAGAACTAAAAAGTAAGTGTAAGAAGTAAGAGTGATATGCCCGCCAAGAATAAGCCCCTCCATTCCCGTATTCCTCATATCGTCGAACCCCGTTTGTACCGTTTCTCATTTACAATCCTACAAAGGAGATGTGCAGAGTCGGTCAAGGTAGATCCCTCGGTCAATTTTATTTTATTTTATTTTATTTTTGATGGATAAAATATACTGCATCAACGATGCAGAGTAATGCTCGAGATTAAAATGTTAAATTTGTCATGTCATGTTCGTTGCTCATTCGCATGGTTTATATATATTAGAATATATTTCCCTGGGTTAAAGCATGGCCAATACGCCTATGATGCCTGCGAATGCGCCCCATCCGGGAGCATGCCTGGGTCTCGCTGCGCCGACTGACGATGTAGTAGCTGTTTGCGTTGCGGCGGCGGATTGTTCGACGGTGGTGGTGCTTTCGCTGATGGTGCCGGAGCCGCCGGGGACAGTGGCCGTCGAGGTGACCTTGCCGCCTAGTGTCTCCGTCACGGTGACTACGTCGATGGATGTCCCTATTTCTCCTGGAGCCGTAACGGTTTGGTAGATGATGCTGGACTGGTGGACCTTGATGATTTCCGTCATTGTGTTCACGACGGTGTGTTCTTCACCGCCTACGGTGACGACATCAGTTACTGGGATGAGTTTGGTCTTTGTCTCGTAGGCTATGTCGGTGAGGGTGGCGGTGTGGTCTGGTTCTTTGACGGTCTTCAGGATGGTGACGGGCACTTCTGTTTCAATGAAGCTTGTGGCTGTGGTGGTGATGGTTTGTTCTTTCCCGCTGATGGTGGTCACCTTGGTGACAGGACAGAGACTCGTGATAGTTGATTTGACAACGTCTGTAGCCGTGACAATCGCGCCCGGGTTGGTGACAGTTTCGAGCACGGTGTTCTTGACGACAGTCTCGATGAGGCTGGTGGTAGTGTAGGTGATTGTCGTTTCCTGGCCATTGATGGTGGTCACCTTGGTGACAGGACAGAGACTTGTAATAGTTGATTTGACAACGTCTGTGGCTGTGACAATCGCGCCTGGGTTAGTGACTGTTTCAAGCACGGTATTCTTAACGACAGTCTCAATAAGGCTAGTGGTAGTGTAGGTGACCGTCGTTTCATGGCCGTTAATGGTAGTCACCTCTGTGACGGGACAGAGCGAGGTGATTGTGGAGGTAATGCCCTCCACGGCCGTCTTGGTCACATCAGGTCCTGTCACGGTGGCCTCGTAAGTTACAGGGACAACGGTCGTGATGAGGGAGATAGTGGTCTTGGTGATGATTATTTCCTTGCCGTTTATCGTGGTGACTTGCGTGACAGGACACAGGCTGGTAATGGTCGAGGTGATGCTCTCTACGGCTGTCTTGGTCACATCCGGGTTTGTTACCGTCTGCTTCTCTGTTACAGGGACCACTGTGGTGATCAGGCTGGTGGTCGTGTACGTAACAGTCTGCTCGTGGCCGCCAATAGTCGTTACTTGAGCGACGGGGCAGAGCGAGGTAATTGTGGAGGTAATGCCCTCCACGGCTGTCTTGGTCACATCTGGCTTGGACACGATCTGCTTTTCCGTTACAGGGACCACTGTGGTTATCAGACTGGTGGTTGTGTACGTAACAGTCTGCTCATGACCGCCAATCGTGGTGACCTGCGTGACAGGACACAGGCTGGTGATGGTCGAGGTGATGCCCTCCACGGCCGTCTTGGTCACATCCGGGTTCATCACTGTCTGCTTTTCCGTTACAGGGACTACCGTGGTGACCAGGCTAGTGGTCGTGTATGTGACAGTCTGCTCATGACCGTCAATCGTCGTCACTTGGGTGACAGGGCAGAGACTGGTGATGGTCGACGTGACGACATCTGTGGCGGTCTTGGTGGCAGCAGGTCCAGAGACCGTCTCATAGATGGTAGTGGGCACCTTTGTCACAACGCTGCTGGTTACGGTCTTGGTTGTAAGATATGTTGTTCCTGGCGCAGTGACAGTCTCTGTAATCGGGCAGACGGTCGTGTAAGTAATTTCAACCTCGGTCGTGGTGCCTCCTGTAACGGTCGGGCCAGGCACCGTGACAACGCCACCAGAGCAACCATGACAAGCTGTGACTGTGATAGTGGAAGTCGCAAGTTTTGTCACATGAAGGGTTCTAGGCGCGTCATGTCAGTCACGACCCTTTTTTCTTCCCTTTTCTCGAGACATCCCTCATTCAAGTCGAGGATAAATACATAAGAATAAACAAAATTGAGGCATGTTTCAGCTTACGTTCCGTTCTCCGTCTGCGTCTCCGTAACAGGACAAGTCGTGACCGTCGTGTATGTCACCAACGTCGTGTCCGGCTGATCACCCCGTCTCTCCTCAAGACCACTCGCACCGGCCACCGCAAACACGGCAGCCAGCGAGGCCAGTCCGAAGAAACGCATAGCGAATGTGTAATGTGTACTCCGTATATGAGCCTTTAACAAAACGAAAGCGATGGCGTCTCCCGCTAGACGAACGTTCTCGTGCAAGTTGGGCAATCAGAACTGTGAGATTGCGGATGGGACGTTCCAGGGACGCGGATAAGTTACTTCCGGCAGATCTCTAATGCTCCAAAGCAACTGCCAGCTAGCGAGAGAAAGGGCTGGAGATGGGTCTTGGAGGTTGAAGGAAGCAGAAGGGGGATGGTTCCAAGGTAACACGCTTTTATTATAGGGATAGAGAGGGGAGGCTGGGATGTTTATACTTGCAAGAAGGAGCATAAACGCTCCTCTATTTTGATCATGGCGATTGCCGATATTCAATCATGCGTGCATCTTTTTCTCTTTGCGGCAAACCATGACACCATCATCTGACAACTGGCGGTCCAGCCACCCACTGATTACTTCGGCCTCTTCCCATCAAAGCTGGCTGCCCGTCTCCCTTCATGCGTTTACTGCAGGAACGGCAGCTGATGGGGTGGTCACTCTCCAAAGGCTCTTCCCAAAGGCTCTTCCCGGCCACCTCACTCATATTTTGTGTTGAGAAGAGGAGGGGAGTTCCCCTCCGCCCTCCCACTCCAAAAAAAAAAAAAAAAACCTCCAGCTCTCGTCACCACCATGCAGCGTCGATCCAAGACGTGTCGTATTCTATGTTGGTGACATACGGAGTAGACGTAGTGGTATGCCAAGCCGTGTGTCGGGATTGCGTCTCCACTCCTCATTCATGCAATGCAGCTTACCCGATGGAAGAAGAAACGTTTCTGGGGTCTGATCAGAAAAGAAAATACAAGTGTGGGTTGGGGGAGACGGCCGTGGGGAGGAAATGAGAGCTCTGGATATACGGAACAGATAGTCTTGCCTCAGCCATTCTGTGGGCGAAACAACTGCCCAAAAAGTTCAACTTGTCCAACGGTCCGGGTGACCCAGATGGCCTGGCCATGTATCATGATTTCTTTTGCCTCTGGTTCCGCCTTTGCCTGTCTGTTGATGTTGTTGTTGTTGTTGTTGTTGTTGTTGTTGTTGTTCTTTTATTTCGATGATGTGGCGGGGAAATGTCACCGTCCGCTGCCCGGCTGGTAAACAGCCAACAGCCGACAGCTAACTGGTAGCTGGTAACTGATAACTGGAACTGGTATCGGCGTATTGATGTATTGACGGGTCAACGGGTAGATGAAGCGTTCCTTACCCTGGTGGCACATGCAGACGGCTGCATATAGCGACATGCATACTACGTACGCCGTGCATTGCCATCACCTTACGAACAGAGACGCAATATACTCCGTACTCCGTAACCCGTTAGCATGCAGGATTCCGTGTGGCCAGTTTCTCCTCCACCTCATCCCGAGCCCGTGGTGACGTCCACCGAAGCCGACTTGCCCGACCCGACTTTTTAGTTGAGACGTGGTTGTGCACTCGGCCGTGGGCTGCAAGGCCTCGAATAAAATGTCCGGTCGGTGGACGTCTGTCCAGTAAAAGCCATAGGCTGTTTTGTTGATGGAGTCCTGTCTCGACGACGTGCAGGTCGATGTCTTGGGCCAGAGCTTCTTCGTCCATTGTTCCGTCCCAGTGCCCAGTGCTGTCTTGTTTCCTTACTTCCTTTTTTCCTAGCCTATTGTGTTTCTCCCCCGTCTGTCCCCCCTGGCGCCGTGCAGCCCCAACCTCTTTGAAAGTGAAAATCGTATTTTCTTGAAGGCTCATTCGCTAGCTGATCACGTACTCAGGCAGGTAAGCACAGTGCTCACCCATGTACATGCGTCCATTCCGACGTGAACGAGGCCGTGAGCCAGAAGACATGTTGACACCTCGACGCCCAACGCTGCATCCTGGTCGAGACACTCGGGACAAGAAGAATTCTCCGCCGTCACCCATCATTTTTCGTTTTCTTACTTTTTTCAGCACCGCACCTTGCACGCTGTTCTTGTGGTCGCGTGCAGCTGCGTGTCTTGTGCTTGATGCAGAAGGTGAGAAAATAGTGCGTAGACAGAGATAAATCCCAGCGCTCAGCTCAAGGCAGAGTTCAAGGAAGCTGTTCACCATCACATCCAGTGGTTTCGATCACCATGCAGTTTCGTGCTTTCCATCAGCCCCAACGTTGTACGGCATTGAAACAACCACGTCATGAAGGTGCAATGTTGTAAAAATATTGTAATCCGCCGCGGCAGTGGAGCTCTCGACCAAGTGACAAAATACGCAACGGGCCTGGCCTGCCGATGCATAGGATAAGGCAGGACTGGTTGTGTCATCATCTGTCGTCCCCATGGCATAGCAACATGGCTTTCTCGGTATTGTCCAAGTTGCGTGCTGATCCTGGGGACTTTCCGCAGGCACCCGTTCCGTGGCTGGTGTCTGACTTGGTGGTGGCTGGACAACCACGACACCCAAGATGGCACCCAAGGCGGCACCAAGGCCAACAAAATCGGCAAGACCCAAGCCAAGGGCCGACATGAGGGCAAGAGCCACAGGCTGATTCAACCAGACTGCCTGCCTGCCTGCCTGCCTGCCTGCTTACATAAGTCCGTACAAATCAAGGCATTGCGGGTGAATCTGAATCTGCGCCATCTCGTATCCATGCGGTGGCCCAAACTCGTCATTTCCTCATCATGACCCTCTCATCCGCACCATGCCGCCCGACCTCGTATTGACAAGTCTCCCGCATCGACAACTCGACCTGTCTTTAATGCTTGCGTGTTTTCTGCCGATACACAGCAGGGCTTGGGACCCGGCTACACCACGGCTGTACAATCTGACCCTGGCTTTCCATGTTTTCCATCATCGCCACCTGCCTCGTCCCCCCGACCGCCTCAAGTCTTCGTTGTTGCCCCAACTTGGGTTGGAACCGGCAATTGGGTGAACTGAATGTTACAGTGTGTTTTTTTGTCGGCGTGCAAAGCTGCAGCCCATTTCGTCAGTGGCAATTTCTGTCTTGTGGCTCCGTCGGGTCCTGCGCTGAGAATATCATGTACGGAGTCCGGAGTATAGTAGGTAACATTCAGTTGCAGCTGGAGTCGCAGTTACAGCCGCAGTCGCAATTGCATCTGCTCCGTATGATTATGTACATACGGAGCACTTTGTCCTCGGAAGCGTTTCCAAGGTTACAAAGGCGGGCCAAATGTTGCTGTGATGAGCGGAATGCGGGCCCGGCATGGCATCCCGTCGGCTCCACCCCATCGTGACATCGTGACATCGTGACATCGTGACATCGACATCGTGGCGCCACTCAAGCTTAAAACCGGCTCATGGGGACAAAATTAGATGCCACCTCACTGCTCGGTGCCCGCCTACGCGAAGCCCGGAAAGCAACCTCATGATTTTCGTAACTCAACTACATCCTAGCAAAAGCCCGCGAAGCATCCATGAACAGACTGGCCACTAGCAACACCCCGTTGAACATCGCCATCATGTAGAACGGTGCGCCCTCCCCCACGGAATCGAACAGCGCACCACCCACCTTCGTCAACAACAGAATCGCCACTGCCCCGCACAGCGAGTATACGCCCGCAATGGAGCCCTTCAACCGTACGCGCGACGCCGAGTCCGCGTTGGTCAGCATCCGGATCAAGGGCTCTGATTCGGTCGACTCCTCCTCGCCTGGCGCAATTGATGCCTCACGTCTTACAGAACGTGCAAGATCCACTGCAGTGACGCCCTGGCCTAGCGAGCCCAGGCTGCAGACAATGACCCCGATTTGGCTAATGCCTATGAGTGTTACTACCAGCAAGATGGCTGGTGTGCCGCCTCGTCCGTCTACCTTCTTGATCTCCGGGCTCGGCAGCTGCGGCAGAATCACATACCCAACCACGCCAAGCACCGTGGCCACGACAACAGGGTAGTTCACACGGCCAGGCCGTGCTGACAAGTACCCAAACACAGGAGCACACAGCAGTCCCATCAGCTGTGCCACCCCCGTGAGGATCGAAGACAGCACATAGGCTGCCCGGCATTCCTTCTTCAGCTCCGGGGACGGGTCGTTGGGTGATCCTTGGCAAAATCCGTTGCTGATGAAGAACGTGTTGACGTAGAGGGGTATGAAGAGTGAGATGGCCACGGTCGAGGCGCGAGCCACAAACCCACCAAGGTAGCCAAGACAAATCCTCGAGTCCGTGAACCCAAGACGCACCGAATCCTTCATTAGATGGTAATACGGAACCATCTTCTGTTCACAGATCAGTCAGTAAGCGGTCCCGAAAAGGAAAGGGCCCAGAAAAGGGGGCTCCCAGACAGAAAGAAATACAAAAAAATAAAATAAAAAAAATAGTACATACTCGTCTTCGAGATCCTGCGCCATTTCCATGGCTGGTCTCGTTGTCCATGCCCCATCTCCCAAATGCATTTCGTTCTGGCATCCCAAGAAGGACTCTCCAACCCTTGCCTTCTTCACCATGCAAGTTGCGCAAGCCAATGAAAACAAAGATACCAACCACCCACGATATACCACCCACAACGTAGAAGCTATACGACACTGCCTGTCCCGGAGTCACGCCGTCAAGCTCGCCGAATTTTGCCGGCAGCGGCAGGAACAAAACAAGCGCAACAAGTGCGCCACAGCCGGTAAACAACCCGACAAATCCAGCCAACGCAGACGGCTTGCCAAGCTTGCTTGCCGTATCCGGCTGTGCCTGCGATCCTCTCGAGTCGTTCGACAAGGACCGCGTATATCGCTCCGGGGTAATAGTCGCTTCCGACTCTACCGAAAATGCAACGCTCAATCGCTGGTTGGGCTTGTACCTCGACGGATGCCGTCCATCACCCACCTCGCCCTCATCCGTCAGCGACGGCAAAATGGCTGTCACCATGGTAGCACTGTCGTGTCCCCGGTTAAAAACAACGCCTTCGTTAGCAAAAGCGGACATCTCGGGCCGGGCTGTCAGATGCCCGGGATAGGGGAAAACCTGCCACTCACGCCGCTGAAGATCCCACCGCGAAGAAGATGCGCGCGAGCAGAAGTTGAGGATAGACATTCGCAGCCTGCACGAACAGCATCAACGCGGCGCCAATGATGCTGTAACCCATCACGGCCACCCATCGCACGCCGAGCCGATCTGACACAAGGCCCCAGACAGGACAGGCCACCATGGCGACAACCTCGTCGGCGAATCCAAGCGTGCCCACGACATCTCCCACTCCCTTCTTCTGCCCAAGGAGGTCGGTGATGACGAAGGAAACGGAGCTGTTGAGGAAGACGAGGAAGGATATGGAGAAGAGTGATATGCCGAGCAGGTATGTCACTGCATGGGTGGTTGTCGTGGTTGGCGCAAACGGTAGGAAGCGTGATAGGCGTGACATGGTGACCCAAATACAAAAAATGCACGATGGCCTCTGGCGTAGAGGTGATGGCCGAATTACATGGCGCGGAACCCCAGAAGTAAATGTTCGTTTGGTCGAGTTGGTGTCGCGCTGCCTGTGTTGGTGTCGCGGTGTTAACGAAAAGGGAGGATAATAAATGCCCAAAGCTGGAATCTAGCTTTAGCTTAGCTCAGCTTAGCGCGACCACTGGCATGTTTTTATCTCTCTCCAACAGGGCGGCACCGTGGTGGAGTCCACTCGGCAATCCCGGAGTGACATCGTCATTACATAAGCAGGACAGTTGAAGCTCATGGTCTCTGACTCTCTAATCACACGGCCAATGGTGGGCATTGTCGCTGGCTGAGGACAATTATTCATATCATTCTCATGGTGCAAAGTTCTTGACATGCCTCTCATGCCTTTGGCCGAACATCTCAATGTGGCTCTGCACCGCCTTTAGCATGGCGGGAACAGGGAGCACTGTAGCATTATTGCCACAGGATGCAAAAAAAAAAAAAAACGTGATAGTCCTTGAGTTTAATCATGGGAGCAAATATAGAATGAGAAAATAATACCGCCCAAAGGTCCCAAAAGCGCCTATTATTCTCAGTTGCAGACGTCCAACCCTTCAAATGCCATAACTCCGCTATCCTTTTTAAACACTGAATGCCATAAGAGAAATCTCTGCAATTCGTTCCTTCTGATGCAAGCCTACCATGCCCAAAGCACCTTGTGATGCAAGGTTCTCGCACCGAGCCGCTCAAACTCGAAGGGTGTGATCCACGAGTCGTTTGTCGAAAGCTTGGCAAACACGCTGGCTCCCTTCCATGCTACCACCTGCTCGTCCATGTCTCTCGCGCTTCTGCTCACGAGGATTCGGTCAAATAGATCAGGCCGCCGTGCCTTGATCTTTTCTTCCAGAACAACTGTAAATTGAGGAACCTTGGAGCCACCTCCAATGACCATGATACTGCCCAGCAAGTCTCGAAGTTTCTTGTCGTCGCCCTTAGCCGCATTTTGAATACTCGTCAGAATTGCAATGTCAAGAGGGGCAGTTGGAAGCACGGAGTCTCGCTCGGCAGCGATGGACGTAGCACTTCGCGCGTTTGGATCAACGAACATCCCTGCAGGTGCCGTCTGCGAGGCCTGGCCAGGCACTGGAGTACCGGCGGCGCGGGAACCACTCGGAGCAGGGCTGTCTCCATTGAAAGCGTCTTTTCCAGCTCCGAAAATATATGGTGCAGGCGTCCCGTTCCCTTCTGGTGCAGGAGATCCGGCATGAGATCCGGCGGGGGTTCCATTGATGCCGTTATCTCCCTTGCCGAGGAAATTGAATGATGATCGCTCTCTGCTGGGCGTCGACACTTCCTGAGACAGCGATGTAGCATTCGTCGTCGTCGACGATGTAATAGATGGCTTCACCAGAGCTAAGATTGCCAGCTGAGCAGCTGAGGAAGGGTCATCAGGGATATCCACCTCGTATGCGTTGTACGATCGTTCAACCAGTTTCCGCCGGCCTCGAAGTTTCGTGCTATTGTCGAATATTGACGGATCAAACACTCCCATGGCCGAAAGGATCACTTCGTCATACGTCTTGAACGTATACTTTTTCGTTGACTGATTAGGAGCACGAACGTGAAAGTTGTACAGCTGCACAGAGATGTCTGCCTGAGACGTGGTGCAGTGTTTCATCTTCAGTTCTTCGGCGAGGAGGAAATCATACCGCCGTTGAAGATTGATATCTTGGTATGGAAAATTGTCGTAAAGCATCATCTTGATAAAGGTTTCTGTTATGTCGTATCCTCCGTATTTTAGATTGATCCTGGAGTCCTCGATGCAGAGGCCGTCTTCCACGCAAGTGACCGACGTCTTCTGTGCTCCCACATCCACAACACAGGCCCCGGTGTATCCAGCGCCGAAAGTTGCCGCCATACTCTCTTGGACAAAGCACACTCTGTTGAACTCAAACCACGTCATGCAAGATCGCAGGACTTGTTCGACATAGCGCTTGTCGTAGAGATCAGGAATCACAAACACACAGCTATATTGTTGCCATTCGCTGTTGGTCGTCAGTCCCAATTCTTGTCGAAGAGCTTTGTCCAGCAGAGTCTCAAAGTCATCATAGAGGTGTTCTTGGCTCGAATAGTCATCCTCGTTCCACCACCCATACCGCAACGGCCACCAGAGCTTGAACTTGGGATTTGAGTCGTCTGGAACGCGAAGAGCCTCGTTACCGATGAAACAAGAAGCGGGCGACTCTAGGTCGTCCAGGGTCTTCACATCTGTCCAGTTAATTTCCAGCGGATCGTTATGCTTTTCGATGATTTCTGGTTCCGTGCGACGATTGAAAGTCTGCACTAGTTCCTTGGAGTTTGGCAGAACTTTTCTCTTGTTGGCGCGCATTTCTATCTTGAGCTCATTGCACATTTTGGAGTACTTCTTGGACCAATCCTCGCCATACTGCTGGTCAGTCGTCTTGGCCTCGAAATGCCTTCGGGGAAGAGCCTCATACATCTCCGATTCGGTCTGGGGAAACTTGGTGGCCAGTACGGTAGGTATTGTACGGGGTAGAGCATCACTGGCGAAGCCGATGCGGAGGTTTTGACTTCCAGGGTGAATGACAATGATGCGCGATGGGTCGACACCACCAGAAGGGGTTGCGGCGCCGTCCTCGTCGGCGAGGTCCGGGGCAGGAAGAGGGATTTCGCCATTAGCTGTCTTGGATAGATTTCGATCGTGTTCCCGAGCAGATTGAACCAGTCGGTCTCGCGTTGCGTCATTCTGAAGACGCAGAGCAAGGATTTGATCATCCCGCTTCATGTAGTCGCTGCGCAATCACAGGAGCTCAGTACTCGCCATTTCCATTTCATTGCGGACAAACTCGTTGCGGCTTACGTATAGTAATTCTTCTGGTTGATGGGAGCAACATCTGGCCAGGACGTGAGTTTCATGCCGTTGTCCGTCCTCTCCAACCCTGGGAAGCAATGTCAGCTAGGCTGCTGTATGAACTTGCTATAATCAGCAACCGAGGCGCACAAGCTTCACCTACCCTCTCTGAGCAGTACCCTCTCGGAAACTTTGCCAACCATGATGAAAGTCTTGCCCTAGCCTAGGCAAGCTGGCTAGCGATGTGGTCGGTCAATGTACTGTGACGGCGCAAAAGAATGATCGAAACAGACAAATGTGAAGCCGCGAATTTCCCGACGCGCACGGGTAGAAATGCCAAAATTGCCTAGCTCCCTTTTGTCACTGATGCTCAGAAGTCACTGCTGCTTGCGCAGGCAGGCAAGCGTATCGGCTTCGGTTAAATGTTGGTCCGTCCAGACTCTGAAGTGCTCTGAGTGCCAAGTGCCGAGAAGGAGATTACGGGCGACTATAACCCGTCCTATGTAGAAGAGCACGCCAGAATCGGCTTATATTCATCTTAGGATCAGTATCCTTCTCACACTACAACACGGATGTACTGCGTATCATGCGCCGACATGTCTTGTCCTTTACGGAGTGCTCTATAAGCCTTTGTGACTGGCATTGCTCCACCGATTTGAAGGGCATCAGAGAGCTATTCACATTGATCACGCGCTTTCGCAACTAGCCTGTCAGGGCTATTTACTATTCGAATATTCAATCTTACGGGAACCTAGCGGTTATCGTTGTCCCTGATGGTTTATTGCTTTTTGCCCACTTAATACTTTTGATAAATCGGCTGTTAGGCGGGCATGTTTGTCTTTAGTCCAACAATGGAAAATTGCCGTGGCGGGATTCTTTAATCGTTGTTGCGTGGAACATGCTTGAACGCTCCTGGTCGTGAGGAGCCAGGTTCTGGTTGGCTGAGAAAGCCTCGAAACTCATGATGAAACTTGACTTCCTCATTTGGCGGGCGTCACCTGACACCACCGGCGACCATGACGTTGCCACATTCCGTCGTTTCGTTGCCTGCAACCACCCGTCGGCGTTTTTAGTGGCAGAGAAACCAAACTCGCACTTGCTTCTGCCTAAATTTTGTCTTCGCACTCAACAGACTTAGAACTCGTAGATTGGGCAACGTCCTGCCTTACATTAATCGACTTGATCATCTCGCGGTCAAACAACTGTGCCTCACCGACATCATCACAATCACGCAATCACGCAATCACAACCATATAACCAAACCTTTCGCTGCCGTCAACCGCTGAATTCAAAAGTTACTCCTCCCTCATGGCTCCCATCCCCGTATATAGTGCCAGCCCCATTAATGCCGCTAAGCCAAGCGGTGTCACTCCGAAGACTGCACCTGCGGGAGGAGCAGTAGAAGGCGGTCAACATGCACAAACGACCAGAGCTGGAAATGTTGCGCAGGCATATCCAGATGCACAACCAGGAGCTACGCCATCACTTCCCAAGCAGACGGGAGTACCACAAGCGAACAATGCCTTGCCTACACCTACGCGGAGCAGCTCCGTGCTGAGTGGCGATCCTCCTGCGCCCCAGCCCGGTGCTGTTCCCATAGCTCCAAGTTATGCTGCATCAAACGTTCCTCCCCCTCCGCCGAAGGCCGGCCAGCCGCCGAAAAGCCAGCAAATTGCATCTATGACAACAATGCCACCACAGATGGGTTACCAACCGCCACAAGCATCTCTACCAATCCAGGGACGGTCATCAACTTCCACAACGGCGCCGCACACTGCATCGACTGCGGTTGGGCCTTCCCCGACATACCTTCAGGGCCACCACCCTCCAGCGGGCTACTCTCCAGCAGCTGGAGGTTATCAGCAAGGCGTGAATGCTGCAGGTTACAACCTTTACCAACAATCAACTACAGAAGATGAGGAGCAAAGTGAGGCAAGCGTGTGGAATACGGCAAAGAAGTGGGCAGCTTCAGCTGGAGAGAGCCTGGCGGCTGCGGAGAACGAGGTATGGAAACGAATCAACAAGGAATGAAGACCTAGAGGGGACCGGCAAAGCTCAGAGCCTTTCAATACTACGGAAGCGAAGCATGGCCACTTATCCAACAGTTGCGTGGAATATGTGCCATGTTTGGATGCTTCTGGATGGCTCTGGACGCCGGTAACAGGGGACAACGACTTGCGATGTCATCATCTGTCGTATGGCGTGCTGCGTATACGCGTACAGTGTGCCCACTTCTGTGCCATCATGTCAGGGACAAGGTCCCTATCGGTTTACACTAGCAAGGCAGGAGTTGTTATCATCAGCGGGGTACTGTTGAGCCAGGAGACGGAGGGCCTGCGAGGAAAGAACCATATCAAACAGCGCCTTGCATATTCACAGTGCCCGTGGAACCTCAAAAGTCGTAGGGACACAGGCATGGTGCCACTACGCGCTGCACATTTTTTGGGGCTACGAGAACGTATTCCGTCCGCACTAGTTATGCAGTGTGCCATTGGACGACATGGTGTGCGCGCGTGGATTTATCAGAACGCTATGGGTTGACTCGAAAATGAAGGAAGCTCTTGGAGACTCTGGAAAGACGACGAGGCTTTTTGTCTCCAACGGCGTTGAGACAAGCATACGTTGGGGCAAGAAAAAAGAAAAAAACTTTAAAATTTGAATGGATGATTGAACATTTTGCCACCGACCCAAGCCATGGGCACCTCGTGATGTTGCCATAAGAGACTTTTGGATTAGTACGGAAAGGTTATGTTTAGGCTTTGCGACACGCGGTGAATGTTCACGCTGTGGCCAAGAGCAACACGCGTGGGATCTTGCTCAATCCCAAAATGGTCGAGGTTGTTATGCAAACCACTGGGCGGGATGCCGAGCGGAGGCAAATCGTCCCAGGAAGGTTGGAAAGGGATTTTGAGTTGTAGCCATCTTTGCACGGCTCCATTCATGGGAGGTCGAATACGGCATCGTACAAATCAGAAATGACTCACTGCGCTGAATGTGACGCCGGTGTAGGGATAACCACTGCAATACTATCGGTCCTTCGAAGAGCTATTAGTGTCGATGTGGGAATTACTCGTGGCAACGATGCATTTCTCCACAAATAAGCCCGTCCATATTGGCCGGCAGGGGGAATCACCATTTCGTGTTATATGTCGGAAGGCGTCGGCGAGGACAGAACAGAAACCGGCGTCCCGACGCACCAGCTAGCTGCCAGTTTCCGCATGCACGTACACGGAGGGAAAAAAAGTCATCTACGTTCCCATCGCAAAGTCCCGCGCTGCTGCGTCCCACGACGGCAACGACGCCCAGCAGCTGAACGGCAAAAGCGAGACGAAAAAAAACAGGACTTGGAATCCCCCGCTTTAACCTTCGATCGTGCTTCCATCACGCTAGCTGCGGCCGTCAAGTTTCGCGTCGGCACTTTTCGAGTCGACTAGTACGTACGGAGTATACAGAAAGAGAGCAGTGGGGGTCCACCCTGGCCCCCTGCAAGGGACTGAGACAACGATCTGAGACGTGGGTCAGCGTTAATCGCAAGACGGTGTGGACCCCTCGTCCTGTTTAAAAAAAAAAAAAAATTGTTTTTTTTTTTTGGGGGGGGGGGGGGGGGATTTAGGTTGGCCGGCTATACGTCACTATTGCGTTTCTAGCGCGGGGCGGAGTGTCTGGGGGGAATGGAATACGTGGATAGGCGGCTGACTTGGGATACGGTGACGTTCTACGGGGTACAAGCAGAAACGATTACGGAACTACTGGGTTGGGTTGTTTTTGCAATGAGAACTTCAGTTTGTGGCAGCCTTACGCCTTGAGTGACCTTTCCACCGTTCTGCTTGACTTGCACCACGGCCTCGTTGAGGATTTCGCGGCGCACACGCACACGCCCCCCCTTGCTCGGCCTTGTCGGAGTCTAAATTAAGCCCGTCCATCTTGACTCCTCGCCAATCTTCTTGTTGTTAGACGGAAGCGTCTTATGCGCATACAGTCATCATCATCTCTGCGCCAGAGCTGTCCACTTCCCCCCCCCGCTTGGCGTGCCCCTGCAATACAAGTGAATCCCACGACTTCATCACGGCCGAGGCTGTTGTGCCTGGACAATGAATGGCACGTCCTCGACAAGGCTGGCCGCTGGCACCCACCTAGCTCGCCAATTCTGAAATATCCCAACTGCCCATCGTCTTGGTGCATGACACATCATAGTCTCATTTAGGTGTTCTCCATAGACACTAAAGCTTTTTTAGGTAGTCGTCGGTTCTATTTTTGCCCTTCTGGGTGCCATTTTATGTTTGACCGAGCCACACCGTTCTCCATTGCTGCCAGACAAAGTACCACCACGACAACTCGTCCTTTTTTTCGGACCGCTGATTCGTTTGATTCCCCCTTTTGCTCCCTCTTCTTCTCCTCTCAGCCATCAAATTTTGGTTTCTTCAGCATAGAGGTTTTTTTTACTCAACAGGACAACGCCACTCTGGGTCTAGGACTTGGTCAAAATCGCCGTCAGCTGCTTGACAACCTCATCGCCCACTTCTTTAGTGCCGGCATTGCCGCCCATGTCCTTTGTTCTCAGCCCGCCGTCGATGGCAGCCTTGACAGCAGCTTCCACGGCCTTGGCTTCTTCGGGAAGACGAAGCGAGTAGCGCAACATCATAGCCACGGATAGAATAGTGCCAAGAGGGTTTACAATGCCTTTGCCGGAAATGTCGGGCGCGGATCCTGCACGATGAGACGATTAGCAATGAGATGAACTCTCGGACAAATATTCTTCATTCCGTAAAGGGGCAAGTCCACGGCTGTAGAAGAATCATGGAATGAAACATACCATGAATGGGCTCGTAGATGCCGTTGCATTTGGCCTTTCCTGACCCATCAGGGATCCCGCTCAAACTTGCACTTGGTAAAAGGCCAATGCTGCCAGGAATGACACTGGCTTCGTCGCTAATAATGTCTCCAAACAAGTTGCTGGTCACAACCACTCCATTCAAACCTCGGGGGTTCTTAATCAAGATCATGGCCGCACTGTCGATGAGCTGATGCTCAATCTTTAGGTCAGGGAACTCCTTCTCAAACGTCTCAGTCATGACCTTCCGCCACAAACGGCTGGTGGCTAGGACGTTGGCCTTGTCTAGAGACCAGACGGTCTTGTCTCCACGGCCACGTGCCAAGAACCCGGCCAGCCTGGCCACTCTTTCAATCTCGGGACGGGAGTAGGGTTCCGAGTCCCATGCAGTGCCTGATCCGTCATCCTCTTTGCGGTCCCCAAAGTAGATGCCACCAGTCAGCTCGCGCACAATGACAATGTCGGTACCGCGGCAGACCTCAGCCTTGAGCGGCGATGCGTCGACCAGGGCATCTGAGGCGAAGAAGCAGGGGCGCAAGTTTCCGTAGGTTCCCATCTCCTTGCGCAACTTCAGCAGGCCCTGCTCGGGTCGAACAGCACCAGTGCCCCATTTGGGACCGCCAATGGCGCCGAGCAAGACCGCATCTGCGGTTTTGGCGGCATCAAGCGCTTCATCAGTGAGAGGACTACCTGTGGCGTCGATGGAGCACTGGTTTGCAGCAAGGGTGAAGGGTGTGTGTCAGCATGATTGTTTACAATTACTCGGATCCGCCACACGGGCAACGGGGTTACATGAATCGGGGAACATGGGCAGCGAGTGGACTTACACCACCAAGCAAGTGCTCTTTGAGATTGAATCTTCCAGCGCGTGGTCTATGCTGCTCGATCGCATTAAGGACCTGTGATATCGCAGCGGAAGCAAATCCTGTTAGCTTCTATGACTGGCGAGTTCGCATATACGCCAGCCTGGCAGGGATACATGACCATGTTTTCGTCCTAGCCGATATCGCCTGCTCCGCGTGGACGCGCAATAGCGGGAGAAATGGTACACGCACCTTGACTGCTTCTGCGACCACCTTTCCCAAGCAAGCGCGCACCGTTCGTTAGTCTGTGTTTGATTCATCCTCGAGTCGTGGCTGACGGGGACGTCGGAGCCAATGGTTGGGGGGGAACTGCGACATACCTCCGGACCGCAGTGATCGCCGGCAAAAACCACAATGTTATGTTCAGCCATGATGAAATTCGCTGAAGGAAACGTAATTGCTATGCTGACGACAAGAAAATTCTGGTTTTGGGGATGCCAAGAGGGTTGATGGCTTGCGGTATGTTCGGACCTGGTGCTGTAGGATTAAATGCCAAGTGGTGCCAGTGCGCGCCCCTCCCCCGCCAGCCGAGATCGGAGTTTTAGAGCTTTTGCTGTCGAGACATTTGCCGGTCCATCCGTCCATTCATCCATCCATCACCAGGTGGCTCCTGAAGGGTCTTCTTACTCACGGACACGTACCGAGCCATCGGGTTGCAGCAATGGCGCGCCGCCTCAACATCAAACGGGACGCCACAACCGGCGGCCAAAGGACACCCTCCGACCAGTACCCTGTAGATCTGTCTGCACTCCTCGACAGACGTAGAAGCTTCTGGCCCATTGAAATCACAAGCTTCATTTCAGGATCCCAGGAGCCTCTGAAGGAGCTTGTCATCAAGCGAGACTTTCTCTGGGCAGTGTAGGCCACCAGCATATTACCAGTTGGCTCTCACCAGAGGCATCTGAGCGTTTAGTCGGCCTCACGTTGATTTTCCGCATCTCTCTCGTCAGGCCATTCCGGGCTAAGGAACTCATGATTGATAGGATACCGCTTCCCTATGCATCCAGCTTTGTCAATCTTATCGGCCGATGCGTCTCGATTGACAGGGCCGTCTGCAAAGCCGACTTCAACAACATGAGGGACTCTGTTAGAAAAGTTGGACGGTATTGTGGTATTTCTCTTCTTATTGATTGCCTTTCTTTCTTTCTTTCTTCTTTGTGGTATAACATCATAGATTGGCAGCCGTCCATCTACTACCCTGCTGCTGTAAGATCCTGTCCATCAGCTAGCTAGTCGTGTGAGATCCACTGACGAAGCGCGGCAAGCTCCGAATGGAGCCACGTCACATCGCTTCCGTGCACTTTGTGTCCTTGTTTCTCTGTGCACTGAACCGCTCGAAGAATGAGCTTGTGCCACCCTTGGGTCCTGTATCCGCCGAGCAGTTTTCTAGTGCAATCCATCCATAAATCCACGAGTCTGCGAGAAGAGAAGGGTTTCCGCCGTGGTACACCACTGTAACCTGTTTTGGACCTTGTGGTCTGTAAAAGCTGTAAAATGAGCCCTAGGCAATAATTTCTGGCGAAATCAGGTCAGGCCCGACTCATGGAGATATCTTGTCAGCTTCAGCAACACTACTGCAACCTGGAGATTACTCTCGGTGCTTTTTCCCGTACCGAACTAAGCATGTTTTGTCAGATCCCATCGGTATCTGGTTGTGTTCTTGACCATGAGCATCCCGTATGATCCGCCCTCGGCTCCGTGTTTGGCTGCATCCGGTAGTCAATCAGCAACGGAACTGAGCCCGTCGAACGGATACATAAATAGCAGCGGCGCCAATATAGTTTGCTAGCTGGTGGGGGTGGGCCGTGTTATGGCAGAACCCTACTAAGCATTATCAGAAACTTCCATCTTATACCGAGAAGAAAGACATTATTCGACGACAATAGGCTTACTAGTGCCCGACGTGTGATGCTATGTTGGAACCTCGTCATTGGCAAGAGACCTTACGAACAAATCGTGTTCCACTAACGCCAATAATTTCTTGACGGTTACATTTCCATGTGGAATCTTGTGGTCGTGAAACCCACAGAGAACAATTCAAGGCTGCTAGCAATGGGGATCGCGGCGCAAAGCAGCGTCGCACGGTCCAGAGCGGGCCAAGGCAGGGTGTACTCCGTACTAGTGCGCCGGAATAGCTAATTAAGCTAGCTTTATTACAGGCTCACAGCTCCAGTGAGCCTCCATGCAGCTTGAGCAACATAGACGCGGAGAGAACACGGTGAGTGACGCGTCGACAGAGTCCCAAGAATTGTTGTTCAATTAGTCGACAATGCCAGTCAGCAGCCCTCGGCTGTTCGATCGCTCGCCCGGGTCACTAAGTTCCACGTCATGTGTCTCAGCGAGAGGCAAAGCATTCTGAGCCAGAAGTGTTTTGTTGCATCCCGGCCATCGTTGAGGCACGTGTCTGAATCTCCATGCTCGACGGATGACCAAATCACCAGAATCCCTGGCGTGTCTGGTCGGAGGCTTCGGTCACATAAAATCCGGAACGCTAACAGTGGAGAGGAGCGCAGAACATGGTAGGTCGAATGAGAGAACTCCATGGGCTGGCAGGCAGGGTTTCACTACGGCCGTTTTTAGCGTATCGTGGCATTAGATACGACCGAGGTGGAGCGATGAGCTGCAGCATCGGGTCCATTGAAGCGTGCTCCCAGCTCCGTAACTGCCTCACATGCCTGTCGTTTCCGCCATGTCGCCATGTCTGCTTGTGCCATGATGAGGAGTATACTCCGTAGGTGCGTAGGAGGACGACAGGAATTGCGAAACAAGTCTGGTTGCCTATGTAATCATCCTAGAGCTGCTTTTCGCAGCGGCAGCAACGAGTCAACGAGGTCCATCTGCTCCGTACTTCGTAATTGCAGCGAATGCCAAAATTAACCGCTGGTATCAGTGGATCCCTAGGCGATGCACGTCAACGCTAGTCATCTCGAACAAAATACAAAATTGTAATGAAATCATGATGGATAGGGACGCTCCCACCTGTTGGTGGCGAGGTTGATGACCGTAGTCAATTGGAGAGCGGCAAGATGCAGCTTAGACTTGTCGAGATGTGCGCTACCTGACCGACCGACCGACCAGACAGAAAATCGTCAAGGCCGCTGTTCTTCTCCCGCACCTCCTGGGATGGTCTGCGGACTCACTACCATCACCGACTGTATTCTGTATTGGTCTCGCGCCACTTGCTGAGTGCTCTGTCGGTCAGAGCAGAGCGAGCAGTTGACATGTATGAGGCGCAGGGCTGCGAGGATGAAGCAGTTTGTTGGCGGCATGGAGGAGCAAAGCCAAGGCAGGGCAACCACGGTCGGGCCATCAGCACATAGCGGCACCAGAGCGATTGATTGGTTCGCAGCCTGTTACAGAATCGACGACCCCGGACCTCCAAACCTCCAGACCTTCAACTTCTGTCTCACCCTGGGTGTTGCTTCGACTCCTTCCACGCCATCGGAGCACAGAAAGCTCCAGCCAATGGGCTTATCTGATCGGATGCCCTGAATGCCTCTGCTGGTTGGCTTGGACCAACAGGCATGCGCGCTGCTATTGAGAAGAACATGCAGGCTTCTCGTGTGCATCCGTGACTGTGACCGTCTCTGGCTGCATGTATGTCTTGTACGATGAGTCGATAGTCTGGTACATAAGACTTGATTGACTGGCTGGCTGGTCTAGTCGTGAAGGACCAACATTGGTCAACGAGGGCGTGGCCTGCGTGGTTACCCATCGCGTGCTCACCCGGACCATGAGACAGCCCAAAATCAAACGGCACTTTTGAGGTACCTGCGTAGGTACCTAAGGATGAATGTCCGCAGCTGTCACCAAGGACCGCATCGACGGGCGTAGGTACATGCTCTGAGTCCCGCAATACTTGGTCATGCACAGCCTTAACATGCCACAGTAGGTACCTAGGTACGTATGTACATATGTACCTCTTCTGCCTCTCTGCCTCCTCTCTGCCTCCTCTCTGGCCGTCAATGTGTGGCGCCTGTGGGTGGAAGCAGGCAGGACCAGATCCATTCAACAACGTGGTTTCCATCCATCCCCCTGGTCGGGGCACTCGGGTAGGGGAGGGTCCCTAAACCCCAGCTGGGTGCGCGGGCACAGCAGTGACGACGACGACTTCTTCATTGTCATGGCAATCACATTGTCTGTCCCTCGCATTCCACTCATCCCATTTCTACATCCGAAACGAGCGGCTCTTCTCCTCCTCGACACTGTTTGCTGTGACGGCGATCGCACGGCAGAAAATGAAAGGGACTTCAACGAAGAGGATCCTCCTCCTCCTGCTCCTCCTCCTGCTCCTCCTCCTGCTCCTCCTCCTGCTCCTCCTCCTTCTCCTCCCCCTCCTTCTCCTGCTGCTGCTGCTGCATCTTCCAACTTGAAACTCTCCAAACCTGGAACCTTGCTCGTCTCCATGAAGTCCTCGTCTGCATCCTCATAATTTGGGTACGGGTACTCACGACCTGGCCTCAGCTTTACCCTCCCTCGGACAGTACTTTAGGTCTTCTTGCTATGTACCGACCTAGGTGGCTAGGTATACCGAGTACAGGCGAGCAGGAATCGACATCCACCTGCGAGCGCCGTCAGAGATTCCCACCCCGGTCTTCGGAGGCCCAGCAATTTCTTTGACGCGCCGCGCCCAAGTTTAGCCCAAATCCACCTCGGAGCCCACCTCCAGCCCACTTCACTCCAACGTTCGTCCCAGCAAATTCTCGGCGCCTGGTTCCGCGACGTCTTGTGTACACTCCTAACAGATGGATGCCCACTCTCTTCCACATCCCACACTTGTACGCCTCATCCTCGCTCCGGCTCAGCCATGGTCTGAGAATGGGTGGGCTTCGAACGGGTCGAGGTCGTCCTGCTTCTAGTTTAAAATCAAGAACCCCAGTTTATGAAATTTGACGCCGGCTGCCCTGGTACCGTCTTGCGTGCCTAACCTTGTTAGCCTGATCGAGTTTGGATGAATGTGTCGACTATGGCGCTGGACTTTCTCCGTCATCTCCCATGTTTCCAGGCACCCCCTACCCACCGTCAAGACTCTGTAGACGCGTATGACAACACTGCTCGTCTCTTCACGGAGAGAGGGACATGCAAAACGGGAGCAACTGGTCTCTCCGTAAAACCTGGTGCCAATCATACCTGTGACCAACCCCGTTGAGGATGGAAGAGAATATGAGGAAGGCGTAACGCTGTTTCAAACTCTTTCTAATACACACGCCTCATGTTCAGGCTCAACACTGGAAGACACAATCTCACCTGGGCGGCATCTGTTGTCAAACCCAGTTACCGGTTCCATCCTGAAGGCTTCCCGCTGTCGTTGTCCTCCGTCCTATGGGAGCCACACCTCCTATGGACCCGCACTCTTGTCATATCTTTTAGATCATTAAGTTGTGTCTTCGCTACCTTTCGTTCTCTCTTCAACAAGGCTCACAAGGGCACATCGTTCATTCGTCTTCTCGCCTAGTCGTAGTTCGGCATCGGATCTTGGAAATAACTTTCCCCAAGGACCCAAGCACACATTCTCTCTCTCTCTCTCTCTCTCTCTTTTGCAACCGGACCACAGCCGCTGTGATATACGAAAGAAGCTGGCCCTCTTTCTGCTTCTTCCTGAACCTCTCGCTTTTATAACTCCATGTTCACTAGTGGCCGACCGAATACATACCTTCTCACCACAGACAAGCGAGTTCCATGATTACGATTTACAGCATCTGGAAATCCTGTTCTCCGTTATAGTCTCCAGATATTGTTTACATCTTGGCAATTGGATGCGACATCAGCCTCGAACAAGTGCCATTTCGCCCATATTTCGACCTTTGGTAACGTCCATGTTCGCTATCGTTCTTGGTCTCTTTACTTGGGGTTTCAACGTCTGTGGCGACTTCGACCTCGAAGTTTCGGCGCTCTTGTCTCTCACGCCTCAATAGTACGTCCCCTCGTCACCAATCAACAAGAAAAATTGTGGACTTGCCGTTGCAGCATACCGTTGTTGTCTTGAGGCAACAGTATTGCACCCGAATTGGGAAACAACGTTATTGGGCTTTTGGGCGCAAATTAACAATATTCTTTTCTTCAGGCAGGCGAGCGGAACCTCGAATCTGGTCGTCTATTCCCGATCTATTTTTTCCAACGCAACTCACGTTTTGTATACATAATTGATACAGTATTGCTTCCATCGCCGAAGGGCGCAGATTTAAGCATTCTCATCTCTTCATCCGCTCAGCGGGACGATCAATCACCCTTTTCACGTATCATTGAACCATTTTGATATCCTCTTCTGTCGTCCTGAGGCATCACTCATTCAGAAAGTATTCCCGGGGTTGTTTTGGTCTGCCCAGGCCCGACATGAGCGCACACGCAATACATGGGAACGACAGATCCCTGCCCGGCGGTACCACGTGGATGATCCCCCCAACCTCAGAACCACGAAAGAGGCCGGCGACGATGTACGCAGGCATCCCATACGGAGGAGGGGATGCTGGCCATCACATGCCAACTTGGGGCAGCTTACAGATGTATCAGTCGACGGAATCAGTAACTCCACAACCAACATCGACACCCCAAGATCTGCTTCCTCTTTCAATTCCTTCCGATGGTAAGTCCTCAACTCGCAGCGACTGACAAAAAGTCCATCACATCTGACCAATTATTCTCCCTTTGTTCAAGGCCCATGGATGCAGCCCACTTGCGGCGAAATTCTTGACTTTCAGGGCCTAGATACAGAAGGTCCGATCGGGCAGGCGTACACGATAGACGAAGCTTTGCCAATCATTGATTTGAGAATGCCCAGTCAACAGCAAGAGCTGGAAAGTCTGAACTTGGAGGGTGGCATAAGCAAAAGGCGACTTTCAAGCTCTTCGTTAGCCGTCTCAACCTCTGGGCCATTATCAGACATCCCTTCATCCTACGACGACTTTCCAGCGACTATGTCAGAGGCTCCGTCTTATGCGTCAGACTACCTGCCAACCTCAAACCGTACATCTCTCATGTCGTCAATTCACATGTCACCAGTGGTTTCACCTCGAGGTGGTTCTCACAATCGCCATGATCAGGTTCGGACTCACAGTCGTGGTCGTGCTTCGCCATCTCCGCGGCCCAGCGTTCGATCTGCGCCATATTCTTTAGATGGGCCCCAGAGTCAGCGATGGTCTACTGGATCCTACGCTTCATTGCAAAATCGCAAATATTCTCCTCTTGTCTATCATGCCCATGGACAGGACGTGTACGGGGTGGACCAACATGTGTCCCTTCAGAATTACCCACCAATGCCATCTGCACCAACGTCTCTTCCCATGGGCGGCTTCCAAGGGCAGCAAAATCCACACCAGCATCAGCAGCCATATTACATGCCCGGGCAGTCTATTTTCCCTCGCCATAGCATGATTTTGCCGTCGCAACCACCCCATCCGAGCATGTTCGAGCACCCGCCTCCGCTGCCGTCTCAGGGTCTATTCAAAATGCTACAAAGCAACGGCGACCCTCATACTCTGCATGGCCACTACGCCGATTTATCCGATCCTCCTGATCTATTTGCAGCCCTTCAGGAGGAGCAGATGCCACCACCTGAGGAGGACATGAACCCCTCAGACCCGAACCTGATGCCGTATGAACAAGATCTGCGATTTGAGGGCGACCTATACACGCCTAAATGGGTGCGAGGGCATGGCAATAAGCGCGAGGGCTGGTGCGGAATCTGCAAGCCAGGAAGGTGGCTTGTCCTGAAGAATTCAGCCTTCTGGTACGATAAGTCATTTACACATGGCATCAGTGCCGCGACAGGAAGCCCGTTTGAGGAACCCCTTGAAACCCGACGAATGGATGGCAATCCTGACGTGTGGGAAGGGCTTTGTGGCAGTTGTAATGAATGGATACCCCTGGTCAGTAGCAAGAAAAAGGGCACAACTTGGTTTCGCCACGCATATAAAGTAAGTATCACGCCCTCCATTTTGTATTTGCCATTCCATGCGACCAATAGGGGAGAAAAGTAGAAACTAACTGGCCAAATTTGATAGTGCCACACCCATCAAAAGGTCAAGGACACTCCGAAACGACGTCGCGAGACGAACTGCCCCAGGATAATAGTAGGACAGGCTACCAGGCCCAAGATGGAGGCTAATACACCACATACGCCTGTCATCTCGCAGGCGGCAACACCGGCCTCGAGTGTGAATCCTCCAGCCACAGTTCAAGTGCCTCAGCTCCATCTCAAGACGCTACATCAGCAGAAGCAGCTGTACCAAATGTCGACTCAGCAAGACCTGGCATCGGATGAGCCAGCAACTGAATCTTATTGCATGCCTGGTTCGCAATCTATCTGCACACCAGAAACCGCTTCGATGATGGACAATATGGCGTAATGCACCACCCCTTCCTTTTCTATTTTTTTTTCTATTTTGGCTTCTTGTTTTATGGTCACGGATTATGTTATGTATTGTTGGACGACTCATGCTTTCTGCCCCTTCAGATGAGTGAAAGATGGCACGACGTCACGAGATATCTAGAGATGATTTTGGTAAGGGGTTCTTTTTTTTATCCTGGTTCACGACACATGTGCAATGATTGAGACGGGAAAAAGCAATATAGAAGGTATTATCATGGGTTTGGGTGGTCAAGGGGAATATTCCATGGTGAATGGTGGAATGGATTTCGGATTCACGCGAGAGCTTTCAGGCGAGATGGCGGCATGGCACACTTCAGGTACGAGTGTATGATGCTAACTGTTTTGCGGTATTTTGCTGTTCTTTCGTTCCCTTCACTTCATAATCTCTCCTTGATGTATTTTTCTTCTTTTCTATCGACGTATGCAGGAATGCATCCGTTATTTCTTCCTTTCTGTTCCTTTCTTTCCCATTCTTTTCTTTTCGTTATTCCTTGCTAGTTTTCTCATTTTCTTCATCTCCCTAGTCATCCCATTATCTACCACCTCCCCATTCCACTTCTGATATTCATGCACGCAGCTGAATATCTGTCCCGGTTGCTCCCCAGCCGCAGTGAACACATTTCCTCGGTACCACGCGTCTTATCTCACATCCTGTTTTCCAGTCTTGTCTTCTGCCGCGCAATGTTGTCATTCTTTCGCTCAGGGAAGCTGGTTGGACTTGAGCCACAACTTTTTTTTTTTTTTTTTTTCAAGATTCTATCTTCGGTCATGTACGGCAGGGCTCTTCTCGTGTGCCTCCTAGCCAGTCTAGGGGTGGGCGCAGGATCTCGTTTCAGCTTGCATCATGACTTGCATTTCAGGGTTACATTGGGCTTTTCCGTGCCCTGGGAAGGAGGGGATGGGCAAAGCAACAGAGTAGTATGACGTGGAGGCTCGGGAATCAGGGTCCTTATTGGTTGTGAGAGATTAAAATGAAGGTTATTATTTTTTCCTTCTTGCTTTCTTTCTTTCTTTCCTTCCTTTTTTTTTTTTTTTTTTTAGGCTGGGGTATCTCGTTGGCAGCGAGTACTTGCCATGTTCTGCCTGCTTGTATAGAAAATTCCACGTTTTCCGTTTCCTTTCTTTCATGTCTTGCTCCAAGGTCGTGAAGTTTGCGGTCCGACGTTGTCGTCTTGGCATCATGCTTCTTGACCTTCAGATGAACATGTCGGGACCTCGAAAAACTGACCCTGCGGCCGACATGTCCCGCGCCATCTCGGAAAGTGAAGTAGAGACCACGATACAAGGCGTCTGGATCACAAAGAGCTAAACCGAGTGATCAGGTTAAGCTTCTAGATGGACGGTTCGCAGAAAGAGCATGGGCATGGGTATACAGGCAGATAATGCACGTCTGCGCAGGGGAGGGGGAAAGGACTCATCGCCACGAGAGCAAGGGACACGGAACCCGACGCGGGATTCTGGTCAAAAAACGAATGCATGGGGGTTCTGGTCTTTTTTTTTTTTTTTTTTTTTTTTTTTCAATCATTGCAGCTCTGATTCCTGCTGACTTGGGCGGGTCCTGCGTCCTTCACTTCGGGTGTAGCAGTGTCATTGGAGCGCCTTGCGAGTGAGTCCTTTTCTTCGTTTGCATCTTTCGGGTCTCGCTGCTTAGGACTCGACGTGGTAATAACACGACAGTTTTATCTCTGCAGGCACGGCTACATAGAATGGGCTTTGTAGCAACTTGCTTGTTTTTTTTTTGCGAATGGCCAAGCCAAGTTCGGGCCACATGTCTGAGGACGCGCGTGTGACACTCTGGAAAGAGGAACGAAAGATCTCACTTGTTTCCTCATCATCATCACTGGCATGCCGGCATGGCCACCATTGCATGGTTGATGCTTGCTTGATGGTTGAATAGGAGGAGCAGCTCGCTACGCATTTTGGCGGAAAGACTGGGTGTTCTGTTCTTCCTCCTCGTTCTTTTTTCACCATCGTGTTCCCTCTTCCTGATGGTACCCACATTTTTTGACTTGCAGCTGTGGATCTCAGCCTGTGGTGCAATGGCAGCCAATCGTGCCGAGCAGGAGCTGAATTGATGCGACAACATTACGGTAACGGTCAACATCAACGAACCACCGCTCTTGTCCAAGATGGCCGCTCGGCCGCTTTCACTTTGTGCCTATAGATGTGTAGCTTTTCTTTGTTAACAAACACATCGGTGCATGTACCGGAAGTTTATTCTGAGTATCCGAAGCGAAGTCTAAACGCTGGCCGGAGAGAAGCAAGTCTACGTCTGCACGTTGGGCATTTACCAACCATCCATCGATATTTGCACACGCTCCATGACATAATTGCCCGAGTTAAATAGGCGAGCATGTTGGGGTGCAGTCCGGTCTGGTCTGCTCCAGTTTCACTAGTTGAGGACTAGCAAAGATTAGCATTGCGCCACACGACCTCGTTCCTACGTTTTACATTGTGCGATGCTAATTAGCATTCTGTGCCCCTCGTTAGTTTCAGCGAGGCCATCCGGAACAGCTCTTGTGTAAAGATTGCGAGATGTGCTTCATCTGACTCAAGCATTGTCAAAGAATCTGTAGGTGAGAAATGAGAAATGCTAGCACGACTCCTTCCTTGCAGGCGTAGCAGGCGTACCGACTTGTTGATCATATTCCCATTCGGCTGCAATTTGAGCGCTCTGAAGACCCTGGCTCATGTTCATAATGCTAGGCCAGGCGCATGTTATCCGGTACGTGGCAGAAGGTTTCTGCGAAGAATGCTAGCGCGGATGCAAATGCCCATCATCAGCATCAAGGCACTCGTTGGAGATTAGAGAACCACGGCGAATGAGGGAAGGGGGACAGGAAACTTAGAATTCCTGCTAATTGCTTGTCATGTGCTCCTTACTCCGTACGGACAGCAAGATTGCTCAGAATGCTGGGCTTGTCTCCTCGTCAAGTCTTCTGGCTGGGACAGTCAGTGCAAGCCTGCTGCTAAAGTTGTAATTGGTCCAGTAGATGATAGTGATAGTTAATAAGTTCGACTCGTAACAGCGCTATCGGCCATTATCCCTATGGTCTATTTGTAATCGAGCGACTGCCGGCCAAGTCCGGCCCGTCCCACACATCGCAGACATGTGTTCGGAGCTGGAACTCGTTCACGTCACTAGCGGAGTACTCCATTTCCAAATGCCATGCGAAGAAGGTAGTGCTGCCGCATCGTCTCGTCGTGGAGCAGCATGGGGAAATTTTGCATCAATCGAGGTTGTGCATAGTTAACACCCATCTTCTTCCACGGGCGAATTTTTGCGGAGCTGGTATTCAGGCATGTAATTAGCATCCCCCTTCCTGGTAGAAAGCGATCAAAGCGATCATCTACCACCACGTCCTCATCAAGCCAAAGACGAGAAGGCCATCGAGACGTCACGGTGGTACAGGTGGCAAGCAGATTGAAGATCCGCCCGGTCAAGATGCCGTAGTTGAGCTGACTTGCCTCTTTTGGCAAAAGCCAGTTGCAAGTCGACCCACAACCCCACGAATTGAAGTCGGCTCGAAAGATTGGCAGCTGGAAAGTAAATTTTTGATTCCCTCTTGGACCATGCGAGCGGCGGTTGATGAAGACGGTCGGTCGGTCTTAATGCTTCGAGGGAATGACAGTTGGTACTGTCGCCGAGAGAGTCGCGAGGCCACAGATACCTGGGGTACCAAAAACTTGTCGCTTTTGGTGAATGCTAGGGCTACGGTGAGCCCTGAACAAAAGAAGTACGTTGATGGAACCAAGGAGATGGCAGACGACGCAAAGATAAGCGCCTAATTGTCGTCCGTGGCGCCCAATTCAGAAGGCCCTCGACAGAGTGGAAGCATGAGTGATGGGGAAAGAATTGTATGGGGAGATGTGGGGAGGCGTGGGCAGGTGTGTGATGGAGGGCAAGATGGTGCCTGCCGTTCTGGATGGTCCGGATAACAAGTATCGACTCCGTAAGCAGTTCTTTTTCAGGCGTGAGCAGGTGGCAGCCGCAGCATTCTTTGACAGGGGAAATGCAGAAACCGGGCTGAAGCTCTGAAGCTCTGAAGCTGAGAAGAATGACCATGAAGCGGCCGGCGACGGGACTCGAAGTCAAGGTCACAATGTATAGTGGAGCCTTGTGCCTGCCTGTCTCTCAGGCAACTAAAACAAAAAGAGGCAGTCAAAAGGCTCCTTTCTCCCTGGAAGTCTTACGCCTTTTGAAGCAAACAGAGTTGTGAGGCCCCTGCCTCCCCTAGGTACCTAGGTAGGTGCCTAGATGTACCTGCCCTCCTCGCCAGCCCGCGTAAGTACCCACTAGGTACGGAGGGTACGGAGTGACCATTCGAGGGTCAAGCCGAGACAGGCGATCCACAGCGCAATTCATTCGTTGGCATTGACGATTGCCAGCCTCCCTCGTCCCTCGTCCCCTCGTCCGTATACCGTATAAATGCTCAGCGCTTGATAACGCTTGAAAACGCTTGAAAACGCCTGGCATTTCCAACGACAGGGCAGGCTGCCTGCTACCAGTGGCACTGTTCAGCCAAATTGCCGACGTAAAAGTTCGCCCGAGCCCACAAAATCTACTTTGCCAAGCTCAAGACACGGGAACGGCATCTCACACTCGAGTTGTAGCACCGCGAAGAAGTGGACACCAATCATGGGAATCCTGTTTCCCCGGGTGCTGTGTGCTGTGTGCTGTGCTGCTGTACTCCGTATTTTATCCTCTTTTTCATCCAAAGCTCCAAAGCGCCAAAGCTTCTATGGAGCAAACCCATATGGATGCATCCAAGCACACGCAAGCACGCACGCACGCACAATGTTGTAATTCTAGAAATAGGCTTAGAAGCTAGAGCCAGCCCAATACTACAAGGAAGGCCACAGAGAGAAACAAACCCCCCCCCCCCCAAAATGACAATTTATTTGGTGGGCAAAGGAATAGAATACACAGCGACCAGGCCAACCTGGCTCCCTCGAGCAGATGCTATTACAACGAACCCTGATGAAAGTAGTCTCATCAATGTTGTCTGAATCCGTCCATACAATCAATCCCAAAGTCATCATGATCATGGCCTGGCCGCACAGAACAAGCTTCAGGTCGTCCAGAGTCCAGACATCCAGACACCCCTGCTCCGCCCTTTGCTTGGATCTGAGCATTGGTCGGTCGGTGCTCGCTGTATTAAGAGCGCAAATTGAGTTGGTCCACCGGGTTGGTTGCTCGTTGGTTGTCAATCGCCAGAAATTGTTCAGCCGAGCCAAATAGCTGGTTCGTGCCTTTTTCTGCCCAGACAGGAGCCCCGTTGCCCGCTGGCTGACCAGTCGACAATCAACGATTCATCGCCAGTCGCCTCGTCGTTGGCTGCCCGCTGCTCCCTTCTGGTTTGCAGCGGACTGCCATCCCGTCCATCCTGTCCATCTGTCCATCTGTCCATCTGTCCATATCCCTGACCTCCCCCCCCCGTCCACACATCCTGTCCCGTCACAGCAGCTGTCCCAACCCTTTGAGATCGATCCTGTCGTACCGAGACAGAGTCCAGAGGTAATAGCTGCACGGTAACGTGGTAACCTCAAACCTCAAACCTCACCGTCTCCCTTCGCTCGTGCTCTCAGGGCAGCGGGGTCCCCCTTGTTGACTAGAATTTTAGCGGTCCAAAAGTAAGCAAGCTCCATCCCCTCCTACGGGCCTCCTACGGCCTCCCTCCCTTTAACTTCCATACCGACTGCTTCTGCTTCTGCCACAGCTAACCACATCCTTTACCCTTCATGCAGGCTTTGGGAAACCTAATCATCTCCTAATTTCTCTCTTCTTCCTCCGGGCTACTCGTCAATTTTTTTTTTTTTTTTTCTTTTTCTTCCTACGATACGGCTTTTCTTCACGTCAATCAACTGTGTATGACCTCTAGCATTGTTACTCTAGTCTCGACTTCTCGCCTTCTGGACGTTACGTTTTAAGCCTGCCTGAAAGCCATCTCAACCGTCCCCCTCTCTCCAGCCGTCTGCTGGGTCGTTCGTCTGCACTTGCACAAGCGCCGTGTCGACATACTACTACACAGCGGTGCCGTGGCAAGGTGCATGCCATCACCTGGCGCGTATTTTTTGGATCATAGAACAGGCCATTTTCAAACCATTCATTCGGACCTAGTGATGAAGATCTGTTTGTCATAAAAGAAAAGAAAAGAAAGAAAAAAAAACTCATCTCGCAATCCAGAGCTGCTATGAGCGAGCATCATCTGGCCGCTAGGTACGTCCACTGACCACCTCTGCCATTCACGCTCCCCTCCTCCACCACTGCACCATCACCCTTGGAGTAGAACATTTGGGCTGACTGATGAATGGCACCTTGTAGTAGCTTTGGAGATCCAAACGCTCAGCCACCGACGCCGAAACAGACTCCCAAATCTACAGCACTCGCAAGTCCCGTATTCGAGACCCCCAAATCCTATCAGGGCTCCTTTGCCGAGGCTGGCGGTCTTACTCCTCGCTTCGCCGAAGAGTACTCGGTGTTCAACGCTACACCAGGCAACTTGCGTGGACCACAAGGGACATTTCCTGATTTCTCCGCTGCTACTACAACGGCGCTCTCGGTGTGCCACAATCGACTGCTGTCTGCTGAAGGTTTCGCCATCGACACGATAACGCATGCTGACGACTATTCACCAAACTCGAGTGCTCGTCTTCCACCTGTGGATCCCGCCCATCGACTGCCGTCCTCTCCAGATCCGTCAAGTTTACAAAAAAGCCCCTCGAGTGCGAATTTCCGCTCTCAGCTGGGTCCTCTCTTGGTCAAAACACCTACTTCATCCAAGAGAGTTCGACGCGGCTCCATTGCCGAGACCGAACCGACCCAAGTCATTTCACCGCCGCCCACAACCCGAAAGGGAGAGCGCAGGCTCGCTCGCAAGCCCACTATGCAAAATGACCAAGTTTTTAGTCATACGGATTTTCATGATCCCGCACAGCAGGACATAGCCGTCTTCATGGGCAATGTTGGGGACATGTTTTCTTATCCCATGTCGGCTTCAGCTGGCCCACAACCCAACTTCTGGGATTCGTCCATGTCCATGGTAATGGATCTCGATTTTACGACGTCAGGAAGTAATCTATTCCAACCGTCAGCACCATCATCCCATCGCCACGCTGGATCCTTTGATTGGAATAGTGATATTCCGCTTTTCCAAGACCCAAATCTTCCGCCATCAAATCAAGAAAATGTACAGCCCAACAGCCAAGACGCGACTCTTGATCCGAAACTGTCCATCTCCGGTGCTACTTGTCCTAACGTCAATGGCCATTCGATTCCGACAACGTATCCTGCTGCCAATGCTGACACCACAACTATGGATCGTCCTTTCGGCATAACGAATGGCAGTGATGCAGTCGACCCTGGTCTCCTGCTTAGTCGCCCACAGAGTTCAGCCATTGATGCTGACTTTGGTACCCTTGTCCAATCAAATTCAGCGGAAGCGGAGATTGTTCAGTCTGGCAAGGGGCAAGGCACTGACAGTCACCGACCAAGTAACTTCAGGAAGGTCAAGAACAGCACGCAAGCTCGCGATCGGGCCAGTGCTAGCTCACCAGTGAAGGGATCAAGTAGGCCAGGCTTGGGCCGGAGTGTCAGCGACAACCGAGGGAGGAAGCCCGTCCGAAAAGGCTCGCTTCCACTTCTGGCCCCTGCAGCAGCTAAGCCAACAAGTGGCTTGGGGCTTCCAGCAAGCAAGTCATCGGGTCGTTTGCTAGGGAGAATATCGCCGTTCAAAAATCAACAGCGTTTGACCAGTCTTGCATCTATACCTGAAATCTCTCTTCACGCTAGACCACGTACGTCGGTGCGATTGTTCATCGACTCCCACGGGCGCGCCAGAACCGAGACTATGATTGGCACAGGCGGTGGCTTGATGGCTCGCAGCCGAAGCTCCCAAGAGTTAGCCACAAGCCGAAGTTACTGCTCATCAGGAGAGGGCGAAGAGTCTGATACAGATGATGAGCCAATCATTATTCCAAGCAGGACCAGTTCGTTCAATGCGTCCTTTGCACTTCCGGACCCTCGCAAACCTGTGGGTTCAATCTTCCATTCGTCGCGGAGAAGCATCAGCGACCGGAGCAACAGCAACTCAGCCAACGAAGGAGAGAGCGAGGCAGAGACTGTGATCAACGAGAAGCCTGGAAAAGTTGGCGATGCTATGAGCGAGTTGCGAAAAGTCGTTCAAGATCGACAGAAACGATCTCTCCGATTGAAAAGCTCAAGATCCCAAAGATCACTGCATACCAATCTCCGTAACTTCCCTGGGGGGATCATCTCACCTACCAGTCTCACTGAGTCGAGCAACGGGCTGGAAGGTTATGGCGTGCGTTGTGTATGCAACGATACCAGGTGTGAAGCGGATGCCGACTTCATGGTTCAGTGGTAAGTTGTTCTGCACTCCCAATTCTGTACCTGTTGAACGTGCATGCTATGGATATGTGACACGAGAACGACTTTGACTGAACAAGCGGTCATGCAGCGAATCGTGCGAACTATGGCTACATGGGCCGTGCATAAATATCACTCGACGCACAATGCCAAGCGTGTACATCTGTGGGTTCTGCGCAAACACTCCGAAAATGGCCCGAAGGCGAACGCAAGAGAGTGAAGGCAATAATAATGCCTTGGGCATCGGGACGGCTGCATATCCTCTAGCGAGTAAATCTTTTCAATCTTTTCGGTAAAACAAAGAAATTTAGCAATGGGGACACGGGGACAGAGACAGCATCTCGAAAAAGTAAAAAACACCCTTTGTAACAAATCATGGCGACGGGATCAATGTCTATTACATGGCTTGTCGGGCACTTTATTCTCAAGTCGAGAAGATCTTCCATGTCAGCATCATGTAGGAGGTAGCGAGCCACGATGGGTGTTCCCCCCCATCGTTCATGTTTTCACGAGACAGTCACTATGCTGGGATCAATCAATAGAAGTCATGTTTCCGTTCCAAGGATACGAGCGAGTTGCAAAGCAGGAGCACCGTATATACAAGCCCTCGTCCTCGTACGTGCCTACTCGTAGCTAGCAGTCAATCGTAGCCACGGCCGTTGGATAAATCACAATACAAGTTGAGCAAGGCTGGGAACACAAGGCCGTTGGTTCTTCTCTTTCTTTGGAAAAAAAAAAGGGGGGGGGGGGGGCAGCCAAATTAGACGGGGGTCGATTCTTGCCGTTTCCCAGTCCCCGTGCCATCCAAATCAAATCCTTTACATAATTTCCCATACCTAATTACTTTGTCTTTGTCCCTCCCCCCTTTTGTTTTCTTCTTTTCGGAACATCCCGCATATCATCATTCACCTTCCTTCTTTCCCTAGTTCGGAACTTGGACAATTTTTTTGGTTTCTTTTTTGTATTTCTTCAAGATAGCAAGCGCTTTGGGGGTGCTATATTTTTTTTTTCCCTTGAGACAAAACGTATGTCCCGTTGACACAAAGACGCTCGAGGGCTGTCCCTCTGAAGTAGGTAGGTACATCATCCATGTTTTGACACATACAAAGCCATACGGGGGGGTATCTCGGCGCATGTACATGTCAAAGAAAATTTTTTTACCACATATCAGGAGGGAAATGGGCCGCTATGCCGGTTGATCAGAGGCATCCTATTTGCCTCCGAGGCTGGGGAAGGCGGACTCGTCCTTGGTGTTGATATGAGCGGCACCTCCGCGTCCACCGCGGAAGTTGCCTCCACGGCCGCGGTCGCCGCCTCGCTCACCACCACGTCCACCACGACTGCTGCGGCCGCCACGGCCGCTCCCTCGGGCGCGCTCGTTCTCGACGAAGCGAGGGTCAAAGTCGACGGTCTGCTTGACCTTGCGCTCGCGCTCACGCTGCTTTTTGCCAAAAGTTCCAGAGATAAACTCCTCATCGTCCGTCTTTTCAAGGGCCTTGGCGTTGGCCCACTTCTTGTCGAGCTTGCTGCCTTCATTGGCCTCACGGACCTTGAATCCACTGTCAAGGGCAAGCTTCTTCTCGGCCTGCTGGGCGAGGTAGTCGGCGTAGGACACGCTCTTGTCCTCGGGCTCGGCGGGCTCCTCGCCGGCGCCGTCCTCCGCGAGGGCCTCTTTCTTCTCAGATTGGGCAATGGCCTCACCAGCCTGCTCGTCCTTCAGTTCAGCTTCACCCTCATTGGCGCCCCAGGACTGGGCAGCCTGCTTCTCGGAACCACTGCAGAAAAAAAAATTAGAAAATGAATCTAGTGTACTGGTGGATGGAGGCATATTTTTTAAGTAGTAGACGGGTCTGAGTGGAAACATACGGGTGGGCGCCGGATCGAGTCGTATGGCGGTCATCGCCTTCACGTGGGCGGCGAGATCCACGGCCTGCGAGTTCTGTTAGTATTTCTTATGTGACCTGTCCAAACTGAACGGAGCAGCTGCGAACAAAAAACTTCTCCGACACGGTGATCCAAGCACAGACTTACCACCACGGACGCGAGCACCATAGCCACCACGGGGACCATCTCTAGCGGCCTCTTCGGTGGAGCGGTTGTGGTTGCGGTCGCTACCAGCACCACGGTCGCGGAAAGCTGTTGACAAAATTTTACAATTAGCATACACCGCCGAGAAGTTGGTGTCCGAAGTGCCCCATGACACTTGAAACACTGGGGCAACGAGAATTCCAAACTTACCACCCTCATTGCCACGAGGACCTCCACGGCGGTTGCCAGTGCTGCGAGTAGGAACAGCGGGAGCCTGGGGCTCAACGTTGCGCTTGGTGGTACGAGGGGTAGCCTTGTCGACGGTCTTAACGGGAGCAATAGGCTTGTCCTCGCCATCATCGTCGTTGCCTGTCCAAAGATGCCGTGTCAATCAAGAAGCATGTTTTTTTGAGACCAGTGCGAGGGCGTCGGTCGGTTGCCCCCAACCAGAATCGACGCAAGAGTAGTCAGTCGAAGGAGACGAGATGGGTGGTATGCATACCGAGGAAGGCGAAACGGTTCTATGACGTGAGTGATTAGCTTTTGAACAACAAAAATTGCATCGGATGACGTTGGAGCGCAAGACAGTAGAGGCTTCGGGCAGCTATCCTCGCGTAACGGACGAGGCACCGTGGCCGAAATGACCGCCGACGGCAAGCGATCGGGGAGGGAGAAGCAAGAGAAAGGCCGGAGGTAATGGCTGTCCACAAGATGACGATGGGTGACGACAGCGATTGGACATGAGTAAGCCCCAAAGCTCAAGGTTGATGAGTGACGAACGGGCGTGAACGGGCGTGAAACGATGGCTCGAGGCAAGTGGCCGGACGAGGACAGAGAAATTCAGCATACCTGAGAAGCGACCTGGGACATCTTGATGGCCTTTGGTGAATCGGCTACTTTGCAATTGTCGGTGTCGGCGGTCGGGTGCTACTTGTGGAGGAAGGGGGAGATGGTTAAGATCGCATGACCTCGGAGAGGATTAAAGCGCGCGAAAGTCTCTTTGGGGGAGGGGGGGGGGGGGGGCAGGTGAGGCACCGGCAAAAGAGTCAGTCAACAGCTGTGGGTGGACTGGAGGGTGGTGATGGCAAAGGGAAAGAAACTGAAGTCGCTTGACCTTGGCGGAGCCGGCAGAAGCAGGGCAGGCTTTCCAGCGTCTCCATCGGAGCCAAGTTCGTCGGCTGTTGCTGCTGGCACCGAGACTGGCACACGCACACGCACAGCAGCTGGCTGAACTGCTTGCCTGCACTGCGCTGTCTGTTGCTGCCGGCCCGCCTTTTCGCTAAATTCCGTAATTTTTTGTGGTGGATGCTGTTAGGGCTCCATGCCGGCACCTGATAGCCACTCCCGCCCACTCTGCACCGCTTCACTATCAGTCCGCCCCACACCAGCACAAACTCGCCAGCCCACTTCCCTCCATATTAATTACCGCTCCCTTAATGACAAGCCATTCATGCAAGTAAAACATGCAACAACGAATTTTGGGTTATGCAGCAGGAAGGGTTTTTTTTTTTTTTTTTTTTTTTTCCACTTACAAAGCCTCTTGTGCTAAGCGATAGATGCCTCCCGCCCCCCCTTCCCAAACTCCCCAGCAAGGACCATAGTCATAACAGCCTTTTGTTAACGATGACCTGTATCAATGATAGGCTTTGTTAATCGGGATCTCGATCCTTGAGATTCCTGTTGATTACGATTTTCAATGATCGACAAGATTCATCAAGGTCTTTCGTTAATTTAAGGCCTCTAACTCGCGTCGTCTTCGTCAGGATGTCCCCGCAACCCTGGTCGAGTGCCCCCACTATATTCCACTCCAGGCTTAGCTGCTACTTCCTGCTCAAAAATCCGTTGCTGCATGTTTACGTACGTACCATCGCGCGCAACCCAACCAGGAATCCTGGAGACAATTTTCAGTTCAGCATCCATCACAAGACAGCCCAAAATTATCACAAGGTTTTTTTTTTTTTTTTTTTTTTTCGTTGCCAACGTTTGCGACAATTTTGAGCGTGTTTTTGTGAGAGCTTTGGCGCACCTAGGTACCTAGGTATATCCAGGTACTCAAGTTCCCTGCTCGCGGCACGCTCAATATATGCCTCACCTGCTTTCCCGTCCCTGTCATTGGCCTATTTTACTTGTATTTGGCCATTGCTGAAGTTCTTTATCAAGCTCTTGCAACTCGCTTGTTTCTATCATATGCTTAATCACGATTATCAAATTCTGCATCCGTGGGCTACACTACAGTTGCGTTGGCTTTGGGAGGTCTGGCTATCATGTCAAGTCTGTCCGTTATTACATTTGTTACCATATCTATACTCGATCCTTGAATGAATAATACCTTTAGCCATGAGAAGTACCCAATATTCGCGGATAGGCTTGGTCTTAGGGGACTGGTCGACTGATGTTCATTAACAAAGCTTGGTCCATGGCTCGGAATGCCTCTGTCGTCTCTCAGCACGCTCAGCACGGTGGACATCAGCTCCTGCTCTCATTGATGCTCCAGAAAAGGAGAATTTTGTGTTGTGCCACAGTTTATCATCTTCTTTGACGATGCACTGCATCCGCAACGGCACGGGTTTCAATGGATGTGGTCGAAAAGAGGCCCCGTTGATGGGGTCGTTGATGTCTACCCAAATTCCCGTTGTGCGCCCTTTCGCCTCGTCCTGATTCTTCTCGCTCCCAATCTCAAACCGCTCATCCGTCGAAATAGCCGGCCAGAATTGTCCAAGCTGCGGCCCGGTCTTTTCAACCCACCGACGTCGCGTCACTCCCCCATCCACTAGATCAATCCTCTTCAAACCTCGTTGAAGTGCTCCACGCCCGTCCAGCCCATCAATCTCGCATTCGACAGTACATAATGCACAAAGAGGCGTTTGCAGAACCTCGTAGCTTTGGCTCTTCTGGCTATGGCCGGAAATGCCATCCATGTCGGATGCATTATCCAGCACCCCTGTGCACAGCTTCCGGCTTCCATAGAACAAACAGCCATAGCAAGCTCGATGCCAGAAGCACCAGCCGAAGCTCACGCAGTCTGATTCTCGCATGATCACTTCTCCGCATGTCCAGCATATCGAGAGGTTGACAATGGTGATGTAGCATTCAACACATGTGAGCCGGGCAGACCGTCCAAGAATTCGTGGCTTCTGGGTCGAAAGACGGTAACAAAAAGTACACGTGAATACATCAGGGCCGAAGTGTGTTTTTTCTGCCATTGCGAGTATTCTCAAGTGGGTGGGTGGGTGGTCTTCCTGTGCTCTTTTCTCGTGAGTTATCGCCTGTGCAAGGAAAGGAAAAGAAATATTGATGGGAAACTTGGCCGCTCCTCCAACGATTAAGCCTTGGGTCGTAGCCGATACATGAGGAGATTTTGCATGAAACGAGCGTCGCTAGCCTCGATTGCAAAAGTGAGGGCTCAGCTGTAGCCAAGCTGAGTGGCAATAATTATATCCAGCTGTGATATTTCGAAATTGCTTCACGATGTAAGCAACGTGTTTATGCCCGGAGAGGTTAGGGTCCGTTGAGGAAGGAGGCTGAGAGCGGAGGTTCAGCAAAGAGTCAAGGAAGGCACACTCGTCATTGCTTACGCTTTATCACCTCATCACGACAACATTCTTACGTTGGACAATATCCACGGAGCCGGCAACACTGATTAGATACAAGAGTTCTGCAACTCGTACAGCATATATTCCATTTTCCCATTGCGGGAACATCTACCCAACTGGTTCCATGGAAATGAACCTAACAAAAACGCCGAGTGCCTGTGCCATTCTGAGAACAAGAATTCAGATACAAAGCCAAACCAAGCAGCGACCATGCAGGATACTGCTTGCGCGGGTCAATGGTTGCCAATAAATGTACAGGGAAACAGCTCGATGTTTGACACACAAACATGTGTAATTTCAACAAGAAAACTGTAAGGCCTAAGAGATACTCCAAGATTCTGCAACAGTTAATTCCCAGGTAATTTTATCATAGCTTCAGATACTTGGAATACAGGGCTATGCGCGATTCTTCGGTCGAGCCAGCATGTTTAACCGGCTGATGCTAAGGCCGCCGCTCTTCTTCGTCGGGCTTGAAGATGCAAGAGTGCGGACTGGATCTCTGCCAGGAGTACGATTGCCGAGGGTCTTGCTGGGTGTTCGAGTGAATCGATTAGACTTGCTGGCACTCGACAGGCCAGACTTAACAAGTCTAGGTGCCAACAGCTCTTGACCTTCGGGTACTTTCTCATTCCTCCGCTTCTTAGTAGCGCGGCTGCTCTCAAGATCATCCTCATCCGAGCGAGCTCGATGACGTTTCTTGTTTTGCATCCCATGGGCTGTGCCGGGAAGCAGTTTGACTGGCGTTGGGTCCTCGTTCTCCTTGTTTGGACGCGAACTTGGTGATGCCGGCGCAGGGAAACTACCTGGCATATCGCCAGATTCGGTTTGGCCATTAACATGCCGCACGCTGGATTGACCAGGCGAACCACCGAATTCCGACGCTGAAGGATTGGCAAATTTTATGGTATGATCGCTCCGAAACGTGAAGGTCCCGGGACGAGACGGCGACGTAGAAACAGCTCGTTGCGTAGGACTGTCGACCAAATGCTTCAAAGGCGAGAGGTCTGGATATAGGGAGTGGCCAGTGACTGACTTGGCCACAACGCCATCGAGAGGCGCATACTGCGGCTCAATGGTCTGCAATGCCGGGCGTAGCTTGAAGTTACCAGTTCGCTGTGGTGAAGGAGAGTTCTGGAAATCCACGGCTGAAGCCACGTCAGGTGTGAACGTCACACGTTTCGTCAACTTACGACGAGGAGTCGTTAATGGTACCGCAGGGACTTCCTTGTAAGTTTTTGGTGCATTTGGAGTTTGTAAAGCCTGGGGGGCAGGAATGGCACTCATGTTCTCATCAGATGAGTTTTTGTCGCCTCGCAAAATAGATTTGACTTTGCTGAAACTTCTTGGGCTAATGATGCGGCGTTTGAGATCGGCTACCTTGGAGACCGTAGAATTGAAGCTGCTTAGTGAAGTAGACGTCGGTAACGTGTTCACAGCGGATTTTGAAGGTGACGTAACCAATGAGATCGTGGGCTTGGAAATTTGTCCAACAGCGGCTACAGAAGAAGCAGTCGGCGCCTTCTTATGACGAGAAAGTCTAGAGAAGACAGACTCTGACTTGTCCGGGCATGTAACGAGCGTTTTCGGCTTCGTCGTTGCGACATCATCGGCCTGTCGTCGCTTGACTCTCTTCGCGGTAGACGTCAACGATGGCGGTCTTGCGGCGGAAGAAAATTTGCCTGGCGTGGAGTTGGCATTGTGCTTTTTCACGGCTGCTTGCCCTTCGCGATCCCCGTCGAGGTTGGCCGCCGAGGATTTGCGTTTCAGACTGGGCTTCGGACGTGTGCCTATAGTCTCTTCATTAGTAGTGGTGTTGCCAGTGTATCGTGATACACCATCGGTCCTTTGAGAAGTCGGTGTGGCATCCAAGTTTGCTCTAGACGGTGTCCGCTTCAGTGCTTTGACGGGAGTGAAACGACCCTCTTGTGCTCTCCAGGCAGATGCGTGGCCCTCGATGGAATCCATTTTCTTGAACTCGGCCATATGAGCAGCGCTAAAGCGCCCGACCTTGCCCTTGGGTTTAGCAAATTGTCTGTCTGCAATATTTGTACCAACCTCGGCCTTCCGTTGCGCCACCAGCTCGGCCTTGATCTTCGCGGCTTGGTCACGGATTTCGCTGAGCATACGCTGAGCATCACTGCTGAGCTCTGAGTTCGCAGCTTCGCGGGCAACGTGGAAGGTGAAGTTGGAATTGGGGATGCCATTGACCTTGGAAGGGGTTCCATCTTGACCGTTGGGGGTGCGTCCATCTTTAGGAATGTCGGCAAAACCCAGTCTAAGGGCAGATGAGGGGGCGCCGGTGCTGCAGTGAAACCTGCTGGGATGCATTTCACTGAGAGGAGGCTTCAGCGCAGAAGAAACTGGAGTCCTTGGTTCAGACGTTGGGGACTCCATGGCTGTTTCTGTGTTCACGCGCCTCCTTGTGGTTCGGGTCGGCGTCTCATGTCCTTCGGCAACAGTTCCCAGATCAGGAGTGGCTTTTGCCTGGGCGCACGAGTAAGGGTTAGAATATAGACGTGCTGTGAGAACAATCCATGACGCATGTTGGTTGGTACAGGTAAGTAGGGGTTGCCTACCTTGACAGCGCTAGCACTGGCCAATCTGGCCGATCGTCGACGAGGCGGTGCCATATTTGAGCTATATCAAAGTCTTGCCGATTGCTCGGCTGTTGTAGTTAGTATTGAGGATAAATCTGTTGAAAGAGCCGCATGCGGGCCCAGGACGAGCAATGTTGAGGAGTGGAATGGAGCAACGGTGGATGATGATGTCAAGTGGGTAGGTTTGTTGATTGTTCGGTTTGTTTACATTTTGTGGTCCAAGCTCCCGGCTTTGCGAGACACTGTTGGTGGGACAGTGGCTCCGTCCGTGCGCCATCGGCTTCATACTGTGTTGGCGTTCGCCCTATAAGGCACTCCTGACTGATTCCAAGGTGCATGTTTGAATTCATCACAGCCACCAGCCCCTTCCACTGGCAAGCTAAACGAGAAGGAAAATGAGTTGGTCAAAAGTTGGACGGGCTGCGCTGAACCCAGAGCAACCGATGTCAAAGTGATGTGTTCTGTTTCCTGCAATCGGCCCTTCTGCAAACTTCAATTTTCTGTCGGACATGCAGGAAACCCAGGTCGGCCATCTTGAGTGTGACCACAAATAAACATGCATATGGCTGGTCTCTTTACCCGTTGACTATATCATTTCATCCGCCGCCTACTGTGACTAGACGTGGAGCGGGGAAGACAGGAAGTTCTAGAAGCCGCATCAACCACAAGAAGCAACTGGCTGCACTGGCTGCACTGGCTGCACTGGCTGCAACTACCTCCCCTCAGCTGGGCCGCCAGCCAGAGCTCAAATGTCGGCGAATTGGAGATTAGCCACCCGGCGGGCCGTCCTACAACGTATGCACGAGATGCAACAATGCACATACTTACTTCTCGCCAGCAGAAGCTGGATTTCTCCTTCAAGAAAATCTGCTCGTCCACCTCGGAGATGCAACACAGTCACAGTGGACCGAAAATCTACGACAACTACGGGACCTTTTGCGTAGCCAAGGACCATCTCTCCCCAGGCAGCAAGTAAATCACCTCGTCGGTAAATAGCCAGGCAGGTGGACAAATGACGTCTACGGCAAGCAGGCCATAGAGAACATAGCCCGGGACTCCCTTGATTGGGTTGTTGTCGCAGGTTGCAACTATCGTCTCGCGTGCGACGAATCCCGCGTGAGACAATGCTCTTATTATTGCTGACGTTCTTCGTGCGCTGGTGTCGAGTCGAGTCAGTGGTTCTTGATTCCTATATCTTGATTGGAGGTAAATCGGGTGCGGGTGTGACGCCGGGCGCCTAATCTAGACTAGCTCCTGGGTAATTCTAAGTGCATACTTCATGCTTCGATGTTCTCTTTTAAATTTGGTTCTACTGTATTTAGGGTGATTGGCTTAACATACTTACAGCTAAGCCTATCTTGGTGGCTCGCAGCTGGGCAACACCCGATCAGCTGTCATCCCAGAACACCCATGTCCCTGGGTCTCGAAGCGGAGCGAAGCAATGTTGGTGATGGGAAACACGACACGAGTGTGTACTGCGTAGTGTCGTTGTTTCTTGCAAAAGTTGCGAGCTGATAAGCATCGCAACCTCCAAAATGGAACTTCGGTTGCTGCTGTTTTGTGGCGAGGCGGCTCAACCCCTGTTACAGAATTTAATGGTGGCTACTATTCAGTCATCCACCAAGGGCTGAATATGTCGTCACAGGCATTTGCCGGTGAGGCAAATAGCAACTCTGGAGCCAATTCCAAATCTCTGCCGGATAGCTGGGTAGGGATGAGAAAGTGCTTCCCGGGCAAGGGCTCAGCCTTTCGAGCTACCTGGCGCACGCCATCGCATGCTGAATTTAACAAAACGTCTTCGACCATGGACAACGCCCGACAAGTTAGTTGGCTTTGTTTTTGTGGAAAGTGCCAGATCCAAGAAGCCTTGGCATGGATTTGCTCCAGAAGTCTTGCCCTTCCTGCACATTCTAAGCCGCCATCCTTGTCTCTGCTCATGCTGGGCAAGCCGTACAAAGAATGCCGTCTCGAAGCCTCGAAGGACTGGATATCGAATTTAGTAGCCCGAGATGTCCAGACGCGCCAACGGCACAACGGGCCAGCGCCAAAAGAGTTAATAAGTATCCTGCTCTGCAGAAATAGGATTGCGGCAGTCTACGGAGCACTTTGTCGAGACAGAGCCTACCAGAATTTTCTCCTACCAAACATTTGCCGGTACCCATCCCTTGCAGCATCCAGAGACCGTCAAATCTGCTGGAACTCATCTTTGGGAAACTCTGCATTATCCGATTTTTGATTTTTTGATTTTTTGATTTTTTGTGGAGGAGGACGTGGTCAAGTTGGTTATGGCTAACCTTGCATATGCACAGTGTGCCTGCTACCATTGCGAGTCCGATGGCGGCAGAATTGGGGCGTATTTGCTTTGGAAAGAGCAGACCCGGCGAGAGGTGCGCGTCAGAGGAGGCGATGAAATGTGCCTTTATTGCTTGAACATGGCTTATTTGGTTTATTGGCGATAATTTGACGACGACGACATTTTGGGGCATTCTGACCGCGCAAGTGATTCGTCGGCTGCCGTTATTGCACAAGCGTCGATTGACGTCCCGTTGATATGAAGTCGAACCCAACGATACCTTAAGGCACTTATGTTGGCCGTTTATGGCGCACGAGCTGAAGCTGGGCGTGAACAGTCACTAGCAGGTACTGATGAACCTGAAACTCGATAATGGGCTAGCGGGACGTCGGAAGAGACACCATGTGTATGACCTGGACAACTCCCCGATTCGCACAACCTGGCAACGAAGAGTCTTGTGCAAGGTTGAAAAGGTGTTAATAGAGGGACACCTACGAACCGAACGGGACACCGGACTTGTAAGACAGGTGATATGCGGATGAGCGGGATTGCCCAGCTGCGAGCACTAAGCTAGGTTCCTAGGTAGGCTTTAGCTACAAGTACCAAAGCACCGTATGCTAAGCTAATCATCTTGACGAAGTGAAAATTTAAAAGCCAATAAATAGCCTATTATCTACGGAATACCTGGAATTACTACCTACCTAGGTACCTACCTACCGACCTAGGTGGGTACTTGGGAGCTAATCTCGATTGGGGACGGCTCGAAGCGGGGCAACCCCGGCTCACGTGCCCGTCACCTGTCTTACCGCACGGGATCCCGTACTCCGTACTCCATACTCCGCGCGGTCTGCTGAAGAGACCCATGCATGACTCGACAGGAGGGCCAAGTGGAGCATGCGCCTTGCTCGACAGACTGGCATACGTATCTGTACCTAATGTATCTAGCACGCAAGGGTCAAATTAGTCCGAACCTCAACACCAACAGGGCGAAGAGCAGCGAGGGTCGGTTTAAATTGACCATCGCTTACCTCCCAGGAAGGTACTTAGTATGCGGAGTACAAGATTTTTCTGCACTCGGCTCGGTGCTCCACGGATTGTTGCACAAATGGTTTTCTCCACCAAATCACAACGTCGGACTGGCTTCCCTGCTCGGGACAATGTATGTTGGCCAGACTTCAAACCAATCAAGACCAGTGTTGAGCGGGCGACTCTTGGTTCACGTCTGAAATCCATAATGTCTTGGCGCCGGGCTCCATCATGCGTCGCGCGTTTCTCCTCTACCTGGCAATTCCGAATACATCCACGGATCGTGTAGTGTCGTTGCGGTAATCCAGTGAGAGTGGTGGTGCGTTGCGCTGTCGCCGCCGGCCGTCGACATGAGGGAGAGATGTGGAATTGGACATGATGGGCCAGGGTCCATGAGCAGGATTCTCAATGGACGAGAGGAGACTGGGGGGGGGGGGGCAGACCAGGTGATGGATGTGCTGGCTCCAAGTGGAAGCCATGGCGTGGAAAAACAGATTGCAACCATCCACATTAGCGACGACTGTCAAAGTTCGGGTCGACACGACGAAACACAGCCGCCGGATTTCTCGAGGTCCAACTGTTAGGGCAGTTCAGATGAGCGGAAGAAGGCAAATTTGACTCAGTCGATGAGACATGCGGCTGTTGATGTCAGCAGCGTTGGATGGGTACCTAGGTACCTAAGGTAGCGAACAGGTGGCCCGGGACGAAAGGGTACTGTACCTGAGGTAGGGTTAGGTACTTAGGTGCCTAAGGTACCTAGGCATTATGGATACATGTATCAATACAGAGAAGCAACTGGGCCCGGACAGCGGTCGCATGGCCGTGGGTGGTCCTCGTGCTGGCTGGGGGTTGGGCAAACTAACAGACTTCCCAACAAGGTTGACATTGATGAGGGGGATGAGGAGGGATGAGGGGTGCGGGACGGGGACTGGAATTGGCCAGAAACGACGTTGGCTGGAGGCGATAGGCGATGCAAGTCTCCATCCAAGAGACGGACGAGGAAGGACGAGGACGGACGATGGCTGGATGGCAAAATGGGAGATGTTGGGGGCGTAGCCCGTACGTACAGTACGTGTAGCGGGTGTACATGCCTACTTAGGTACCTCGAGGCAGGTTCTCTCTCTCTGCATTAACGCTCTGCGGGCTGGGGTCTTCGCGGCAGCCTCGCTGTGGGCTGCTGGACATTAGCGGCACGACAGCCCGGCTGGCGGCTCCGACGAGAACCAGACTAGTATTAAGCCATCAATTACATAAAAGCGACGGGGACGCTGCATCCATTCGAAATCATTGTCACTCACTGAGCTGAGAGCCAAATCCAGATCCCGCCTCGATTTCGAGGGCCAACAATTGCCATCTGCTCCTTGTTCTGCGGCTCGACTTCATTCTGTGCTGTGTTGTCTGACGCAGTCCCAGCTTGATCTCTCTCTCTCTCCCTCTCTCTCTCCCTCTCTCTCTCCCTCTCTCTCCCTCTCTCTCCCTCTCTCTTCCCCCCCCCCCTCCCCCGCCCCTAAGCAGTTCCTGCCGCTATAGAACGCGCCTAAAGTTTCCTCATCAGGGCCGCCTAATCCATCGTCTCACCCTCTCCCTGCCTTCCGCTGCACTACAGCACTTGATCTACCAAGCAGAATCTTGAGCGTTATCACAGCGACGCAGACGCTCCCGGCATCGTCGTATCGCTGCTGCATCCTGCATCCGTTTCCAAGGTAATTCCGATCCCTCCGGACTCTGGTTGGCGTTTCCGTCGCCTGTCACCGTTTTGTTTCCCCAGAGAACGGGGCGCTTGCCGCACGGCGGCTGTCATCTTCAGAGGCCCTGCGCCGTGACCCTTGGGATGGCCGACGACATGTCCATCGATAACAAGCCCAACCCTCTTCATCGTGACGAGTCTGACGACTCGGTTGATTCACCTCCCGAGAGAGACCACCACGCATCAGCGCCTGTCTCTGGTACCAACAACAATCCCGCCCGGGACGCCCAGCAACCCAAGAGAAAGGGCGGACGCAAGCCGGTGAGCCACATCCTGCCCCTCACTTGCTCCTGCCGTCAGATCCCACGTCATGTCCATGCCCACATGCGTCTTTTCACTTTATGCTTTTCACTCCGAACTGCAACCAGCGCTGCATACGTCTTTGTTGCAATGCTGAAGCCCTGTACCTTTGCACTTTTCCATGTATTTATCTCATCTTTCGAGGACGGCTCGTTGGACAGCATTTCTTTATACCCCCCCTCTTTGTATCTCCTTACCAATAAGTGTTCGCTCCCATGGCTTACTCACCACGATGCTCCTCCGTAGTCACCATGCTCTCCATGCTCTCCGTCTCTCCGTCACGCAAGCAAAATATGCACTTGACCAAATCACATTAACTGACATGGTGCCGTCAGATATACGCAACGTCAGAGGAGCGTAAGCAGCGCAATCGGCAGGCACAAGCTGCATTCCGTGAGCGCCGGACTGAGTATATCAAACAGCTTGAGGAGACTATTCGAGTTCACGAATCCAACTTGCATAATCTCCAGTCCGCTCACCGTAATGCTGCCGATGAGTGTCTGATGCTGCGGTACAAAAACTCGCTGCTAGAGCGAATTCTTCTTGAGAAAGGTCATTACTTGCCCGCAATGACACTCCAGTCCGATTGACAGAATGCAGGATAATGACATGGCGTTTGCTTCACTAGGCATCGATGTCCAGGCTGAATTACAAGCCAAGTCCGACAGTCCTAATCTGGGCCCAGCACATGTTCTTCAGAACATTGTACAGCCGCCGACTATTCAGAGGCCCATCATGAACCGGCAGCACCACAGCCGCAAGTCCAATTCCAGCATCGCACCCAAGCTGGAGCCACTCTTTAGCGGTTTGCAGGCTCAGAAGTCAGCCACCTCCCCGAAGACCCGACCTACACCATCGTCTCATTCGAACTCACCCACCAATGCAGGTTCGACCTTCTCTCCTACCCCATCAGATAGCATATCTATGCGCGGGTCTATGCCAGGGCTCAGTCGCCAGCAGCTGTCACTCGCCGGCACGACCCACGTTCCCAGAAGCTCTATACTCCAAACTGCCACACCTCGCAGCTCTGTAGCTGGCGCCGGAGCCTGTTACTATCCGACCCCTTCTTTACAAAACCATGTCGATACACTGGGTTAGACTTTTCCTTGAGAGCATGAGTAGTTGCTTTGACTGGGTTGCTAATATAGTGGAATGACAGACCATGAGTACGAGAATCAGGGGGACATGGTTGAAGATTCTGAGCTTGACACTCCAAGTGGATCGGGCAGGTTTGGTGCTGCCTTCAACAGCGACACGACACAGCCGATGCTACTCTCCCCAACTTCCACAGGTCCTCCGCACCACGAGCACGGCGGCCATCAAGCATCAATCCCGGGACAGCACTATCCAGCAATGACGACGCTTCTTGATCATCAGGACTGGGATCCTTTCGGCTTGAGCGCTAGTATGGCCTTTCCTACTCAGCAATTCACCTTTGACCAAGCCAGCTTGCGGTGACGGAGACTTTGACCACAATCGCCACCACGAACTGCACCCATTGCGCAGTGATGTCAACTGGGTCTGAAGGGCGGATTCCTCACAAGACTCGCTATCACGACGACATTCAGATTGTTATCCTGCATGCGCATATCTACAGATTTGGAAATGAGAAATGAGTACAAGACCGAGTGGCGTTTGTCCTCCGCAGAGATTGACCGTCAATACCTGGTTACAAGCGAATTGTTATTTAGCGATTATGGAATCGACCTCATAATTCAGCCATGGCAACACTTCCCCGGTTGAAACCTGGGATATTTAATGTGATGTCTGCAACTCTTACCTCCTGAGCAAACCAACTCTGCTCTACACAGGTACGTGGACTTGGCTGTGCAAGATTCAAGAAGAATCTGTCTCGCGCGGAGACGCACAAGTCATGCTCTAAGCTGAGATGCCTCACCAAAAAGGGGGGGGGGGCATCTTATGTCAACACCCTTGAAGCGAAAAGTTCTGTTACGACCTTTTATTTTTGTGGCTGCGCCGAATCTATTACAGTACTTGTCAAATTTTTTATAAAAGTTATTATTGCTTGGTCAGTATTGTGTTGTGCCCTTCATTACTCGCCGGCGCTTCTTGTGGCGTGATGTCTGCATTCCACCCAAACGTCCGGGCAGGCCGGTGTATCAGGGTGGACAAATTCAACTAATCGAATTTCTGAACAGACTCTGGAAATGAGTGCTCTTAAAAAAGTCTTGGTTTTGTTTGACTCTTTCAAAAGCTGTCCAAGGATTTAGGGAATGATTTACGAAGATTGATGTTTACCCCATTCCACTTCTATATAGTGGTACTTTCGGCGCCAGTGAGGAGTTGGGGATATTTAAGTTCTCGGGGACATATGTTTCATTCTGTTACGACCAAACAGTCCGACTTGTCAACTGTCTGGGGATAAGTTTTGTTTTCGGCTTATTGGATTTTTATAATTGGACTCATATTGGACTAGCATGTTGTAATGGCATCTCTTTTATGTGAGCGTCTATGGGGACTTTTTGAGCGGGACGGTTTTCCGCAGGGTGATTTTAAGCCTGTTGAGCTGGTGTTAATTTGCTTTTACTTGTGTACATTAGGTCTCAGCATTGGATGTGGTAGGTCATGGTGTTTTGCCTAGCAGGCGGACAGGAGGAGACTTTGTGTCTCTGGACTGGCGGATCACGACAACGGCTAATGAAACCTCGAGTTTTGGCCTTTCGCTCTGCTGGACTATCCTCGTCTAGCCAACATCTATTTTGGCGGTGCGGGGATTTTTTATCCCAGGTTCGTTTGAGCATGGCAGGGAAGGGAGGAAATTTCTCACCACCTGGAGGACGAGAACCTTCTGCAGGAGTGGATTCTACAGCGAGGCTGAGGTGAGCCGGTCCCAACGAAAGGGGTATCCCAGTGAGGGCGGCGAGCAAAGGTGGGCGGAAAACTCAATTAAATAAAAAATACTGTGAAAATTTTGTCGATTTTTGGAATCGATATCTGCGCGGTAGCCGCTGGCTGGGAATGAGAATGAGAGTGTCTGTTTGGGGAGGGACCTAGCAACAGGGAATGCAACAAAAGAGTGGCGGATCAGCAGCATGCACGCACGACATGGGAGTATTCGTGCATGATGCTGATCCCCGCGTTCTCTAGTTCTCTTTGCACAGCCAACATGAATGCGTAGTAGGCTGCCACTCTGCTTCGCCATGGGAATCTTGATTTATGCTGGACGGGTGGGCGGTCCGGCGAGTGCAGTTGCAAGTCTCATCTGGTGGTGACTCGAGACTTTGCGGGACACCTGCACGCAAATTGGTCGTGCGCTGTCGCTCCATGTTATTATTACGTATGTATGCTTATTTCCCCAGATTCACATTTCCGCGGTGCGTTCGGAGTCGGAGATGGGGTGTGTGGTAGAGGGAGGAACGGTGGTGGAGCGAGGCATCGCAGCGAGAGGCTGCACATGGTGGCGGCTCGATAGAATAACAAGTGTGCCCCACCCCCCCCTTTCTCGGACCCAAGATATTCCGCACACCCGAATTCGCGAACCGTCGAGGAATCCACTGGCGTCATTGTCGCAAAGCAGTGCACACCCCAACTCAACCCTCCAGAAGACTTGTTGTCTGCCCCGAGTCACCTCCATCTTGGATCCGCGCCACAAGAAGCAAGAACGTCTCGATCAATCTTCGCTTCCTTGAACCGTCAGAAAGAAAACCCGATCCCGCTAAGTCTCAGGTCCATAAAACGTATCATGATGCAACATGGCTACATTCGGGGTGCTCACCATCGTAGATGACAGATCCCCCGACGCTCTCATCTGGACAAGAGCACAGCTGTCCGCCTGAAGTCCTCTCAGCAATGGCTGCTCCTGCTTCTCCGCCCGCGGCCCCGTCGGAAGATGCGCCGACCGCGCGACGAAATGCAGGAAGCGCCTCGCCCTCGGCCTCGGATTCAACGGGCCTGGAGGCGGGCAAAGTCGATGAGCCGGACCCGGCGTCTTCTGGCCCGCCGCCGCTGCCGAAGGAGCCTGTGCCGCACGCGGATGACGGCTGGGACTGCCAATGGGACCCCAGCACGCACGCCTGGTTCTTCTACAACCGCTTCACGGGCAGGACGCAGTGGGAGAACCCGCGCGCCCCGAACGCGAACGGCGCAGCCTCGAATCCTGCCTGCTCGTCCGGCGGCGCCGCCATCGTGACGGGGTACAATCCCGCTATCCACGGCGACTACGACCCGAACGCCTGGTATGCCCAGAAGTACACGGAGCCCGAGGAGTCGCGCGCCGCGTCCGGGGTTCCCGGCCTGGCAAACGACGAGCCGTACGCCTCCGCGGCAGGCTTCAACCGCTTCACGGGGCACTTCCAGACGGCCGATGCCGGGCCCGGCAGGCACTCGGATGAGGCCAAGTCCAAGCGGCAGCTGAATGCCTTCTTCGACGTCGACGCCGCTGCCAACGCGGACGACGGCCGCAGCCTCAAGGCCGAGAGGTCGAACAAGAGAATCTCCAAGTCGGAGCTCAAGGCCTTCAAGGAGAAGCGCAAGGCTAGGAAAGAAGAGAAGAGGAGAGCGTGGTTGCGCGATTGAAGAAAAAGTTGTGCTATCGTATCTTTTTGGCGCGTGGTACATATAGTCACGCCCTCTGCTTTGCAGTAGGTCTTTTTTTTTTTTTTTTTTTTTTTTTTCTCTCGGTTGGATTTGAGCCGTCTTTCAGAAACATGGGCAAGGCGTAGTTGGGTAGGCGTTTCTGGTTTACCTGAGCGTAACAGGTCAGAAGATCCGTGTCATTTGGAGACTTTGTAAATCACGATTGAATTCTTGGGTCATAACCCACCTACCCCCCCCCCACCCCCC
>KQ061773.1:86388-98415 GCA_001008035.1 Atkinsonella texensis
AAGAACCGGGTAAATTGGGGAATTTGGAAAAAAGGATTGAATTCTTGGGGTGATAACCCCCCCCCCCCCCCCTTTTTTTTTTTTTCCTTTATTTGAGCTATGGTTTCTCGTCTCGGGGGTATTATCATGAGCCTGAGCGTTCAGCATATAGTGCCAAAGAACTTTTCGACATCCCTTTAATAAACGTGTAGAGTCTGATGAACAAAATTGCTATCCTGGTCGAGACATAGGAGGGACTATCCGCATGTCCAAAAATATTTCCCCGTTAGAGGGACTCATGAGGAGAAATCCTCGTCCTCGTCCTCATCATCGTCGAGTTCCATATTCAGATGAACGCTCACATCACTGTCGTCATCACCGTCGTCTTCTCCTTGTTTAGACACAGCCCCTGGGAGGGTTGCCACTGCTGGCTGAGCGACCTCCTGGCGCTTTGACGGCGCGACATCATCATTCTCGCGCTTGCGCTTCGTCGGCGGTTCCTCTGCAGCTGTGGCGCTCACTTCGAGCACAGTGGGTGTGCTCACTCCCCTGACCTCAAACGGGTTGTCCCGATCAGGCGGTTCCGCCTTTCCATTCGATGCCTCTGCTTGCTGGGTGGAAGAAGACTGCACGATATCCTGTATACTTTGCGTGCTGAGTTCCCGATTGGCTTCCTGAGCCTGCAGCATTTCTTCGTCGTCATCTACTTCATCATCGTTTTCGCCGTCCAAGTCAACTTCTGTCACAGTTGCGAGCATGTCTGCGCCACTGGGGATGGTAGAGACGTGGAGGTTGCTTCGCAAAATCTCGAGGCCCTGTCCGCGAGGATATTGTTGCGTCAGGTGAGGAAGGATGCTGGGATACATGTGGCCGCGCTGGTCCTTGTAGGGGTTGAGCACACTAGCCATCATGGCATCATGGTTTCTCGTCAGAATGGCCGTCTTGTCCAGCAAGCCGCGTAGAGTAGGTTTGAGATGGTGCTGCGGCAGGTTCGACAATAGACTAGTCAAGAGATCATTGGCTGCGGCCTTGTGCTGGGCGTCAAGCGATACTGAGGTCTCGGCGGCGGCGGCTTGTGGCTGGAGAAAGAGGTCTGCATTAGCGAGACTCTTCACCGATATCTTCTTGCCGTCGGTTTTCGAAGTCGCCGTAGGCTTCGGAGCGGGCTTGAGAAATCCTGCGTCGTCTTGTAGGTCGCGGCAGCACGCGGCAATCAGGGGCTCGATAGATCCGACTGTCTTTTTTGACATTGTCGGTCCAACCAGCGATAGGATGCCACAGAGGAGCTCGTATCCTGCTTGCCGGATGACAGGATTGGCGATGCCGGACTTGAAAACGCGAACCAGGTGATCTAGAGTTTCAGGAACTAGCGGAATCATCCCTTGGCCGAATCTATGTACCAATCGAGACGCTAATGCGAGAGCTGATAGATGAATGTCGGGCATGCAGCTCCACAGCTCATCCTTTTCTTCCCGGCTAATGGCAGCGCTGGTCTCCAATGCCTGCTCCCAAGTCTGAGATTTCGGATTTTGTCTCGCAATCAGGCATACTCTGGAGACTGCGTCCACCAGAGCGCCAACGGGAATGGCAACAGGGGTCTTTGTCGGACAGCTCATGCAGTCGGCTAGATAGTTGAAGAGACCAACTAAACGATCCACCCCTGATGTGAGTCCCTTCCATGAAGGTAATTGATCACCTGGGCTGCTCCCTCCTGCAGGTTCGTCGTCAGGGCTCACTCTTTCTCTCAAATGACCTAAAGTGCCTTGCCACGACTCATCAACTGCTCGCAAAACTTGGTCACCCGTTGCATGCAACTCCCGAAGCAGGCTATCTACCAGCTTGGCCCATTCCTCACTTCCGCCGGACTTGGCTGCCACGCAAGGAAGAGTGATAGCCAGCCTTCGGGCTGCCCGTTGCAATGACTGAGGCACTAGCAGACCGTCGGTGAAAGTCGGTGCTAAGTAAGCCTTGACGGCTGACTTGATGGCCGAGCTGTTAGGCCTAAAGGTAGGAGGATAGAGCGTAATGAGTGTCGAGAACGAATCACATATGGTCTCTATCAGGGCCAAGGCAGTGAGCACTCGGCTGGAAGCCTGAGATTTTACCAACTGGAGGCATGACGAGATGAAGGTAGGGAGAGATGAAGTTGCTATCTCGCGAACGAGAGTCTGAAATGGCTGTACCGCAACGTATATGCGTGTCAAGGTCAAAATGGCCAGCTCCTTCGAACATATGGGATCTCCTTTCTATAATCGCTCCATCAGCTCAAGTTGTTCACCATGCTCCTGAAAAGGGGCCCCAACCTACCTGGAGGACAGACAATAAACCGCTAACCCATGAGTTGGATGTGCGAAGCATTTCCCAACCTCCGACGTCGATGATAGCTTTCACCAGTCCGATAGCGGCAAATCGAGCTTCGCGACTGCGCCCATTCAACAGCATGGTGACGCTGACAAGCAGCTTATGCACATCGCCATCCTTGGCTTTTGGATCGTGCGGTGAGGACAGCACATCTTTGCAACGGATAATATGCCTTGTGAGGATTGGAACAGCTAGTGGAAGTTGTGGCTGAGGTATTGACGCAAGCTTTCTGCAGAGGACCTTCAAGTCTGAAGGTGGTGTTGGGGCCATTGTGACGGGTTGAGGGATGCCTTTTCTGGTAGCCGAATGGGCTTCCACGTGCTCACAAAATAACGTCTCCTATGGCGGCAATGAGCTCATTGGTCTGTTTTCCGAATTTTGTCAAGTCCCATCAAAACTGCCAGCGACATCGACGCAACAATAGGATTGCTGTTGTGTCGCGGTGTTAGACAACAGGTCAACGAACGGTAGGCGGCGAGATCGCAAACCCAGCCTATTGGGGTAAAGTGGACTGGGGCCGTCAGACTTGCGAGGACGCAAGATCCGCAGATGGCAAAGGCCAATTGTGAATTGCAGACGATGGTAATTGCGATTGCCAGTCGTCAATCAGCAGAGTGTTGATGCAACGGCTGGTCAAACTTTTCCGCCGGACCCCGTTCAGAGCTTGGGGTTTGCTAGCCCAACCGGGAAATACCCCTTGTTGGTGCAGTTCCACATGGGCTCATGGGATTGGTGGAGGGCGGCCTTGGCCGTCAGCACTCGCAAGCACCGCACAAGCTGCTCCGACCGAGGTAAAGTACATACGTCAATGGAAGTGCGGGTGGAATACCGCACCTGGGAGGTCCGGCTGTCTGGTAGGTGCTTAGGTATGTACAATGGATTGATTTAGCAGTGGCTGGCCGCTGTACGAGCACGGGAGCCGCCAGACCCAGCCATCCCGCGTCTGGGTCCCATCGTCTTTCTGGGAGTGTGCCGACATCGACACACCTCCGTCCTCTCAACAACTTGTTGCTTTTCTTGCTTGACATCCATCCACCGGCGTCGCTCTTTGCCGTCGTTCATCGACTTCCTCATTCTCTATTCTCCTCTCCTATTGTCTCCGCCATGCTGTTGAAGCCCCCCCAGATCTACTGTGTCGAAAGCCCCTGATCTGGCCGCACGATGAATGTGAGATCCCTGGTCCCGGTATTGCCCGACGCGTAGGAACTCAAGAGGAACTCAAGACTAACCTGCACCCTCCTGCCTCTATAGCCGAAAGCCGCAAACTATATTGAGCAGCTCAATGGCGCTCGCTGCGAGGGAAACTGGGATGCAGTACCAGAGCTGGTTCGCAAAGTCAGAAAGCATGCTCCTGAAAGGACATGTATGTCACGATCCCTCAACCACCCAATGCCCACTGGACTTGGTGTCTCCTGAGACTCGCCACTCCAGCATTCGCACCTACCACGAGAAAATAGCTAAAACATCTCTTCATAGGTCTGGCATTGGCTGCTGAGACAGAATGCGCCATCTCTCAGGTGACTGCCGCTGGTGCTCGACCTTCGGCCGCCCAAACAGCAGAGGACCTTGACGTTTCGAGCCGATTCCCGAACTTAGTAGCCGCAATTGGAAAGGAGGATTACCACCATGAGGACAGATTTCAAGCCAAGGTTTGCATGGGATGGCTCCATTGGGTTGTTGGAGATTACAGCCAAGCTCTCACCACCCTTCCCGAGAGCCTTGAATCAGAAGACATTTCTCCGAAACGCGCAGATACCATATCGGAGTGGACCAATCTCTGTGCTCTTAAAGCTGGTTATCTAAAAGCTAACTGCTTGATGCGAACCGAGCAGAGGACAGAAGCTCTCCTGGCGCTGAGGTCTGTCGCCCCATCCTTGGAAGGAGTATGGTGTGGTCATGGGGTCCGCAAACAGCTGCGGTATTGGTCTGAGCTCTTCTTGACCGAATTCTGTATGCTCTCAAGCCAAGCTGTGGATAGCAATGAACTGAACTTGGACAACCCTGAATCTATTGCTGGCTTCCGGGCTTGGGCAAAGTACTGGGATATCATGGGAGCACCTGTCACAGGCGGATTTGGTTTCAAGGGTTCTGTTCCACGAAGAAGGATATGGGCTGAGTACTACGAAATCTTGTCCCGCATCTTGGAAAAGGACCTACCATATGCCCTTGGCCATGTCCACTTGGTTGCGGCTGACTTGCCTGCCCGGGCTCAACTTCGACAGGAGATCAAGCAGACTGAAGCCACTTATCGAGCGCTGATTCTTAGCGAGACCACATTTCCTAGGGCCGACGAAGACCGCTCGGAGGTCGAGGACTTTGTGAATCGGGTAGTGGCAAATTGGACCATTTTATGCGGCAGAGGCTGGAGGGAGCAAGATCTAGGGCCTGGTGGTCGAGCAGCCCTGAGTCGCAACGTCCTGGAGACTTTGTACAGCGCCGCTACTCGGACATATCACTCCACCTGCATACTGCGTTCTCTATTCAGCGTACATCTCGCCGTGGCGGAATTTGATTTAGCTTTCAAGGCGTTCGACTCATACTGGGAAATCGTCAAGAAGGGCAAGCTCAGAATGGAAAAGACAGGCCACAAGGAGGCGAGCTTGGATGAAGATGGCACCGTTCTGGAAACTATGTCTCGGGCCATCATGGCCCTCTGCCGATACGGAGACCAGGTTGCTGGAGAAAAAGCTCGTCAGCTTGGCGCAGAGCTGGAGGATTGGCTCTCCAAGCTGCCGCAGACCAAACCAGCCGAAAACGGAGCCTCATACAACCTAGAGGATGATCAGAAGAGCGATCCCAGGACCTTTGTCTCGCCTCAAATCGTTGCGCTTGCTTGGCAAGCTATTGGCTTGTCGCATGCTCACTGGTCCAGAATTACACACGAGGCAGCCTCGAGAACAGAAATCCAATCGAAAGCCATTCGTTGCCTCCGCAAATCCTTGGCAGCTGAATATGGTCGCTCAAAGGACATTAGAAGTTTCTTCAGCCTCGCCCTGCTTTTAGCAGAAAGAAGAGAACTGACGGCGGCCATCGAACTAGTCCGATCTGCATTGCTTTGCAACAAGGGCCAAGAAGAAAGTTACAGTCTTCTTCATGGACCATACTGGCAGGAAAGAACACTGATTCCGGTCTGGCACCTGTTGGCTCTGCTCCTGAGTGCCAGACAAGACTACGCCATGGCAGCCCACGCTTGCGAGGGCGCCCTGGAGCAGTTCAAGGACAACTCCATTCTCTTCGGCAAGACTGATCCAAGTTTCCGCAGTGACCACCTCAAGGAGACAGAGGCGAACGGTGCCTCGGGCGCCCCCGCTCGAGGTTTGGTGGATGACATGGAAGATTCAGAAAAGGAGAGCATACTCGAAGTCAAGATGACACAATTGGCGTTGGTAGAGCTTGTCGAGGGGCCAGATGCAGCCGTCAATGCCAGCTCCGAGCTCCTTTCCCTCTTCTCTCGCATGTATGGTTCGCTGTCAGCTCAGCCGACAACGAACTCCTCATCCACTCCTACGGTGACACCAAAAACTTCAAGTACTTTGCGAAGTATAAGAGGAAGTTTATTTGGCCACAAATCTGATCGCGCCTCTCCAACAACGAGGCAAGCGAGCATTAGCACAGTTAGCGAAAAGTCGGGGTTGCCTTCAAGGCCGGCAACACCTAATAGCTCTAATAATGCTGCTCCAGCACTTGTGGTCACCGAAGAGAATGGTGCTCGAAATGGGACCGAAAAGGTTTCACGGCAAGAGAGCAACGGCCACAATCAGGAGCGGCCAAGCGGATCACGACGGGGAAACAGCTTGAAGAAACGAGACAGAAGTGGCAATGGTCCACAGCCAGCAATCAACGCCGGACCACCACCGTCGCGCCAAGCCACCATGGTGGACGGAGAGTCCTTCTTCACACCTACGACCGAGTCCGACCAGTCCGATTTCTTCAAGAGCCTGAATAAATTAACTCCTGCTCGAACACCGTCCCTCAACCATGCAAAATATAGGTCCTCGGTTCATTCTGTCGTCTCGGCAACCTCCAAGTCTTCGGACGCGACTGACTTCATGGTTGACATGACGCATGCGTCACCCAATGTACTGCCTCTCGTCCAATTCTCCAAAGAGAAGGAGAAAGTACAAAGGCTGTCCCTGCTCGTCAAGATATGGCTTACAATTGCAGGATTTTACCGCCGCGCCGGGCAGCTAGACGACGGCAGAGCTGCAGTGTTGGAAGCGCAGAAACTGCTCACGGGGATCGAGTCGGAGTCATCCAAGGAGATCTCGGGCACGGGTGCCACTAAGGGTGCTGCTGCTGGATGGGTCGGGCGAAGAAGCGTTGACGACCTGTGGGGTGATGTATGGTCCGAGGTGAGCACTTCCAGATCAGATTGACGACGGATCCCCTTTCCTTTTCTTGTTCCCCCCCCCCCTCCTTTTTTTTAGATCCCGCTAACGAGTTATACCAGCTGGGACTGTTGTGCGTCGCTAGGGGCCTCCCGTATAGCGCCCAGACGGACTTTGAGACCGCTCTCACCCACTCCCCCAACCACCCCGTCGCAATCACCGAGCTGTCCAACATCCTCTTGGATGTTTTCAGTGAAAAGCTGCTGCCCCCGCCGGCCATGCCCGCCTTGGACGGATCCGACAGCGCCGACCAAGCTCCCCAGCCTTGGTCCCGAAAAGGCGCGCCAGCCCCCTTCGCAGGCCGCTTGCCCTCCTCGCCGCTGGGACTCGGCTCGGCCTCCAAGGATGACGAGCTGCCGCTGTCTGCTCACGCCGACGCAGCTGCTAGGAGCACCTACGACCAGTTGCCGGCCCCTTATAAGGCTTCTCACCTGCCGCTTCTGGACCGTCTGTCGGCGCGTGAGCGTGCCTTCACCCTCTTGTCCGGGCTGACTCGCCTCGGAACCGGCTGGGATAACTCGGACGCGTGGTTCGTCCTGGCTCGTGCTCACGAGGAGAGCGGGCAGATTGACAAGGCCAAAGAGGTATTATGGTGGTGCGTTGAATTGGAAGAAGCAAAGGGTGTAAGAGAGTGGCACTGTCTGGGCAATGGGGGCTACATCATATAACCAATTTATTTCCTTCTTCTTCAATCCCCCCTCCTTTTTTTCTTTTTCTTGAAAAGAGAAGGGACTACGATCACATTGCAAGATATTCATTTTTGAGGTACAAATCATTAATTCGTCATTAATATATCCAACCCGGCATTGCAAGCTTTTTTTGACCAAAAATTGCCGATGTGCAAGTGTATATCCCAAAATTCATGTCGCTGCAGGATGAGGAGAATATGATATGCTTGAACGTGCTGACCAAGAAGAACAGGCAGACAATAGAAAAGGGGGAAAGGAAACTCGCGACTGGCCGGAGGCAGCATCGGGACACAGCGAGGATCAAGGGTCGTTGGCAAGGGATCCTGTGCTGGCTAGTTGTCCCCGTACAGTATTGGCGTGAGGGCTGTGTAGAGGTCGATCTCAACGTTGGTCCAGTCCTCCGGATATTGCACCTCCATGGCGGCATCCCCCATGGGGACGTCGACCGCAGAATCGGGTTGCGGTGACGCTGCGGGCGAGTCCCCCTTTTCTGCCTCCTCGTTGTCCGCCTCCGCCACGTCCTCCTCCAACACCATAGGGTCCCCCCCAAGGTGATCTTCGGTTTCAGGACCGGACTGTGTGTCCGGTTCCTGCCCCTGCCCTTCCTCCTCCTCTCCGATCACCACAAACTGGTTGAAAAGGGCGTCCATGTCCTCCTCCTCCTCCTCCTCCTCCTCCTTTTCCTCTGCCTCCGGCAGAGGTTCATCCGCCAGGGGCTCCCAGTCCCCAAACATCATGTCGATGATGTCGCCTTCATTATCGAGCCCCTGCGGCAGCTGCTCCCACTGCTGCCCTTGGTCTTGGGGTGGCTCCTGCCACTGCTGCCATTGGTCTTGGGGCAGCTCCTGCCACTGCTGCCATTGGTCTTGGGGCAGCTCCTGCCACTGCTGCTGCCATTCGTCTTGGGGCAGCTCCTGCCACTGCTGCTGCCATTCGTCTTGAGGCAGCTCCTGCCACTGCTGCCATTGGTCTTGAGGCAGCTCCTCCCACTGCTGCCATTGGTCTTGGGGCAGCTGCGAGGGCTGCCCTTGCTCTTGTGGCTGCTGCCACTGCCACTGCCACTGCTGCTGCTGCTGCTGCTGCTGCTGCTGTTGTTGTTGCCGCTGCTGCCACGTCTGTTCCTCCAGTGGCGGCAGTGGCAGCAGTGGCAGCAGTGGCAGCAGTGGCAGCATGGGCTCCTGCAGCTGCTGCAGCTGCTGCTCCTGCTGTTGCAGCTGTTGTTGCAGCAGCTGGAGTTGCTGCTTGCGGTACTCTTGTTGCAGCCGGTGTTCTTGTTGCAGCTGCTGGTGGTGCTGCTGCAGCTGCTCCTGCTCCTGCTGCGGCAGGTGAGGAAGCGACACCCAGACAAGACCGCCTGTCCAGGGGAACATGCCTTGACTCGTCATCTCCATCAGACCACGCTTGATGCGATAGTCGTGCTTCTTCTGCTGCGCCTCACTCCTCTCGTGAGGCGGAGGCATTATGGCTGCATCGGCCTTCTTGTTCTGGCCCACAGTGAGCTCCCTCACATACTTGCCGCGCACCGTGAGGTGCATTATGGGAATGCCATGCTCGACGATTAGCTCGCTGTGGTAATCGTACGTGGCGGCTGATGATTGCCGAAGAAATCGTCGGAGTTCCTCGCCTTTGGTGGCAGCGATGACTTTCCTCATAGCTGCAAAGAGCTTGACGATGTTTTTCTGTGACGCTGGGCGGGAGGGCTTCATGTCCAGGGCAATTTGCCCGTCGACCGAGCACATTGTGAGCAAGAGCAGCTCCTCGTGGCTGGGGAGCTTGTTCTTGGAGAAGGCCGCGGTGACTTGGGCCATGAGCTCGCTTTCAAAGGGCCAGAAGTTGTTGATGCTCCTGAAAGGGAAGGAGCTCATGGAGCCTTTGACGAAGCCCAGGGTTTGAGCCCAACCCTTGATATTGTTGCCCGTGACAATCCACGCATGCTTGTTGTCGGCCATGGTGGAGTATTCTGTACACTTATGTATACTAGAATACGAAAGACAAAAGTATGTATACTGTTGTATACAAGGGGGCAACGTTGTGGACACAGGGAATGTAAGAGTGTATACTCTAGTATATACAGATGGGAGATATAGTACACTTGCGTATACTATAACATACAAAAGAATGTATACTATTGTATACGAAGATAAAGTTGGATGATTGTGTCACACGGAGATGTCCAGGAATATCAGGGTGGTGTATACTATAGTACACTACAGTATACAGAGAGACAGAGAGATACACTTGCCTTTGCAGGGATATTGAAGCTTGTGTATGCTCTGTGTGAAGTGCGTGTTGATCTGACAAGGTAAGAAGAAGTGATGATGACTCTTGGAAGCAAGTGCCTGATGATGGTGATGCTGGTGATGGCGGTGGTGGTGACGATTATGGGATCAAATTCGTGAGGGCCAGAAACCCAAGACAACCTCTCAATATATAGCCGTCCAAAGAGAGCAGATCTCCTGGGAAGGTCCATCTTTGAAAATTTCTTCTGCAAGTGGCAGACAGTGGAAAAGACAATTTGTATGGAGGAGGACGCAAGGCAGAAGCTATCTTGTCCCTGAAAGAGACTAAACCAGAGAAGGCTTCCCCACGAGCCTGCATTCTACTTTGCGTCCGTAAGCCATTAGCTGTCAGAGCAAGACGGAAGGCGCTGCCCACGGAGGAATAGACTTCGCAAGTGTCCACGCTGCACGAATAACACGAATAACACGAATAACCCGTGGGGACTTACACGGAAGCCCAGGAAGGTCCGAGCATGTCTGTACTTGAGAAAGCTCTTTTAGGCTGAGACGGCCAATTTACGTTTGCTAGTGCTTTAATTACAGTTTCCCGACAAAAAAATTAGTTGCAAAACGAAATGGATCTCTCGGGGACCGGGGGAAGCCATCGTCCCAAGACGGGCGAGCCATGAAGCCAACCAGCGGTCTACACCAGTCATTTCTACGTATCCCGTCTACAGTACCAGTGCCATGGGAGGCTTTGCCAACTTACTTTGCCCAAATTTTGCGAGGGCCTTTGCGATCTTGCCGTGGAAAAGGTTGGCGTTGTTAAGGTTTCGAGGATATACCCACTGCACATATCGTGGGCTACCTCCCTAGGTAGGTATACTTGGGTTCTATCTGGTTCTACTTGTTGGCTTTGTCCCAAGGCACCCAACATGTGCGTAGATGGTCTTTTCAAAAATTCCTGCTTGGGAGTGAGTTGCCCGGTACTAGCAAAAGTTACGACGATGCGCGCTGCGCTCAGCTGCGCCACCCCTGAAAAGGCTCCTGTCCATCATGGCTGAAATTGAGTGTGCAGATGTCTACTTTGCAGACAAGAAAGACATGATTTCGAGGTGGGAATTTTTGAAATGGGAATACCAACGCTGATACGAGAGTCCAGGTGCTGGCGCTCTTCTGCAAAAGCGCCGCGGTCTACGTCATCATGATTACCCCTTTACTGCCACAAAGGCTTGGTAACAAGCACTTGCTTCTTACGTCAGTGTGATGACTTGGCTGACAGAGAATCTTTGGTGCCTGATATGTACGCTAGGCAATCCCGATGACGACGGTCTTGATGGAGGGTTGATGATGGTTCCTCCGAGAGTGAAGTTGCGTTGCTGCTCGACGATTTACGTGTGACTATCTGGGATAGAGGAAATGATTGCCATACCATACCGTAGCAAATCATTGCAATGACATGGGCTCTAGCCATGGCGAAGAATACCTGCCTGCCTGAAGAGAGGTCCATGAAGCAAAAGCTGCAATGGAAAGCGAGCAAGAAGACAATGATGGGACAAAGAATTCCGCAGGAACTTGGATCCCCAGGGGCATGCATGACAAGTGTATTCCAATCCCATCGCCCGCAACACGGGGTATACACTGCGCTTCTACGACGACGTGCTATGAGGAGGAAGCGCGTCGCAGTCACGGGAAAGAGAAGATGGAACAAATAGAACCAAAGGTGGTGGTGGTGGTCCGGTGGTGGTCCGCTAAACTGCTGCTCGATGCATGTGACATATGAAGCAGTGAAATGTGAATTGGCCGCCGTTCGTTACGTTGGTCCTCGCTACCCTCGCGCTGGCAGCCTGGCCTCGTGTCAGTGGGGTTAGCTCAACGGCGTCTGCGTGTCGTTGACGCCGTCAATTGGCCCAGACTCGACCAGAGCCGACTTGAGACCGCGTCGAGATGAAGTGGGCGCAAGAGTAATGCAATCATTGGCAGGCAGTCTTGCTTCGTGCCTGGTGGGATGTCAGATTTGGATTCTGATCTCTGATGCGTGAGTACTTTACGAGAAATTGCCGTGCTTGGCGATGCCATGCGTGCATGTTGCACACATCCTTTTTGCTTCCTTCTGTTAGAGCCAGAACGAGATCAAGAGAATGATGAATGGATAAATGGATGAATGGATGGATGGATGGATGGAGGATGGTTTTGGGTTGACTACCGGAGACGGAGGCACTGGCCGTGCCTGGTGGCTGCCAGCCAGACCCCCGCCAGGTGCCAGTGCCCGTCCACGCTGTCGCCAAATTAAACCGGACATGGCGCCCCTGTTGATGGTGGTGCAGGTGGCCACGATTGCCTCGATTAATCTGCCCGGCCAGCGCCTTGCCGTCCGATGCCGTGCTGTGT
>KQ061774.1:6400-72918 GCA_001008035.1 Atkinsonella texensis
GTGGTGGGGTGGTGGGGGGGGGGGGGGGGGGGGGGGGGGGGGGGGGGGGGTTTCATGCCCAACTGTACGATTGAAGTCGTGTCTCAGGGACAGCTCTTTGATGAAAGGGGTGTTGGCTGCGGATGTGACATTGGCGTGCTATAACTGCTACAATTGCGATTTTGGGCGATTTTTGTACATTAAGATCATTCATCATACATAGGAATGACTGGCCGTGTTCGTTTGCAATTCAAGACGTTGGCGAGACACGATGGTGAAAGCGACTGGGGAACTTGATCGCTTTCACCCAGTATATCATAGACAGGCGAGACCAATTGCATCGATCAAAGTGCAGTACACCATCTTTGCGGCATAATAACTCACAAAGATTAAAAAAAAGGGGGATAGCAAGCATGGGCTATTCGGATTCTGATTCAAAGATGGCCATCGGGTGGATGAGGCTTTTGCAGCAAAACACAGCGTTAACATTCTCTCATGGTAGAAACGGTGTTTAGTAGAATTCATGCAATATTCCGCGTATACTTGGACCGGGGCGTAGGGCATGATGCCATGCTTGAGGGAGTTTGAACATGCGGCTAGCGAGAATGAGGTGACCCGACGAGATTGCTGGGAAACGAGACACGGTGATTGCAAAACGGCGCTAGACCAACGGGCGTGCCGTGTCGAGAGCCGAGTTGGTCTCTAATCCACGGTGCCAGTTAGAGGCACAGCTGTGCCAATATCGAGTCATTGTTGATGGAGTATCACGGCTTGTGCTGGCGTGTGGTGGTGGCGGCGGTGTGGACGCATCGTGCCTCAAGATCAATTGTCGAACCCAGCGAGATGTTCGATATAGTGGATCATGGCGCAATCGATTCGTGCAATGACCACATTCTGCAACACATTGCATTGCGCAAAACAGACCCCGAGCAGAGTGAGCATGTTTCAAGAAGTGGCTACACCAGCCTCCTAACGGACACGAGGCAAGTACCAGGTACCTAGGGTGTCCGAGGACATGCGCACCTATGTGTCCTGCGTGCTCAGGTACCCCGCTACCTTCTAAGTCGTGCTCAACCCGTCCCGTGCGCTCTTTTTTCGCCGTTGGCCGCCTTCCCGCCCAACTTCCAAATTCCATTATTAATGCGCCGTGTCAGCCCTCCACGACCTCCCACTGTCCTCGACCTACACATTGCAAGCACAACGAGAATAGTCCACCAGCGGAAATTCGCCATCCTTCACAAGCAAAGCAAGTCACTGCTCCTCCAAGCCATTTCGACCTCGTTACCCCGCCATGTCCCACACATACGAGTTCAACGTGACGATGAGCTGCGGCGGCTGTTCGGGCGCCATCGACCGCGTGCTCAAGAAGCTGGACGGTTTGTAGACCAGACCAAAGAAGCCATTTTTTTTGCGGTGCGCAGAGACTGAAAACTTTTGTGTGTGTGTGTGTTAGGCGTCGAGAGCTACGAAGTCTCGCTGGAGAACCAGACTGCCAAGGTGGTCACCAGCCTGCCGTACGAAGAGGTCCTGACGAAGATTGCCAAGACGGGCAAGAAGGTCAACTCGGGCAAGGCCGATGGCGTCGAGCAGTCGGTGGAGGTTCCGGCGGCGGCATAGTTCCTTGAAGATTCGCAAGGGATGTGATGCTGGAGCGACATGTTTTTCTTGGTCCTTGGCGCTGGGTTGAAAGTTGGAGTTTAGCCGGAGGGGTTTAGCGAAGAACTGCGGCTGGTATGGACCCGGTGTCCATAATCAATTTATTGACTTTGACATTCTTATGGACAATGGCGTTCTTTGATGTTGAATGGCGGCCTTGGGAGATATCATTCGATCGCCAGTCGAGCATGTCAAACGTCGAGGGCCAGGATCTTGCCAAGTGTCCCGTATCCGAAGCATGAAAGAATGGTCCTGGGAATAGGAGAGTCGATGGGCGCGCCCTTAACGCAACGTATGAAAGAATGAAATCGCTTCTCGACTCACGAAAGTCTTCCAGACCATCGCTCGCCACGCTCTGCTTCTTTCCCATTAGTAGTCATCCGGTGGGTAGAAACAGGGACGTGCTTCCTTTCGCCCGAGAGTTCCTTCAGCTCCAGCCCCGTCAGTCATCACGACATCGGATACTCTGTATCAAAGACCCAAACATGCAAATTCATCGCTCTAAGCCTTCCATGCACCCCGGATTACGCCCCTCCATCCATTTATCCAGCCGGTTACGCCGAGCCCAACCGCAGCCAATAGCCAACATGCTGCCCTGCCCCTTCTCCCTTTGAGCGAGGCCCTGCCACGATACCCAGCGACGCAGGGGCTGCGCCAACAGTTCGTCTGTGATGCTTGTATGCCCCCCATTGGCCGGCCCATGGCCAGGAGATCGAGCTGCAGATATTAGCAGTTTCCCCATGGTCGCAGTCAATGCCAGACGCCCATCTCACCAATCGCAGCTCCAATGCAAAGGTCATGCATGCATGTTTATTGTTTCCCTTTAAACCTGGCGTGCATCTACTGCGTCCCCAATCATGGAGTCTATATCTCACCTGACCTTTTAACCTAACCAAACTATAGGTCCTAGTAGCGTTATGTAGAGACTTTTCGCCAATTAAATTATATATTTTAACTGCCCCTGCACTACCCCTGCACTACCCCTGCACTACCCCTGCACTACTGTATTATAGTACTATACTATTATATTATCTTGAAAACCCTAGAAAAATCTAGAAAAATGTATTAAAAAAATTTCCTTCCCTGACTTATGCCAGTGTAATGGACTAGGTCTCTCAAGACGCGCGTGTGGAAGAAGGTCCTTAGTGCTACATTGAGCAATCTTGGTCAGGTTGTTCAATGCGTACCCTTTTGCCTTAGTTGGTAAGGGGTTGTATGGACTTGCGCTAGCACTCGCTTGGGCCTTTGGCTAGTCCATGACAGCAGGCCTAAGTGAACACCGTGTGTCTAGTCGTACACTAACTAGAGAACTATAAGATACTAGGCAACAGGAAAAATGCACAAAGTATTTAATAGCTTTATTGTTTTGTAGTTAATTTTTCTCTATTTCTTAGATACTTAATGTGAGGACCCACCTAGGTCGGGCGTAACCCCCAGGCTCACGTGCTATAGGAAGAAGGGGGGATCCCCACGTGATCGCCGGGGCTTCAGCCATGAAACCCCTCATCTACAACAGACGCAGCTTTAGTCATTATAACAACGTGCCTATTGATTCTGCCGGGACTAATTAAAAGAGCCCTTTAACGCCACTATATAGTTTGGTTAGGTTAGGTTGGGTTGGGTCCAAAGGTCGGGTGATCTACAGACTCCAATCATGGCTTCTGGACGCTTGATGTTCTAGGCCGAACTACACCCAACATGACGACGATGGCATTGCGCCCGCCACAATCGGCCACGCGTAGAACCGAAATAACAGTCCTTTTTCCCCGGTGTATCCGTGCCGGTCTCCAGTGAAATCAAACTACAACCTGAGTCTATGCTGTATCTGTGCCGTACAACCCTGCGAGCATTTTGCCTCATTGACCAATCTTATATCGCTGCCTCCACTTTTCTCGGGCACTTAGAAAGTCGAGTCTTATCGCCCTGTGGGGACCGCCTCCCCGCATTTTCCCCAGTCTTTTTTATCCATTACGCTTATATGACGCCACTATCGACTGCTCACCGATGCGAAGACCAGGGCGTGCTCACTATGACTTACTTGGATGCAAAGTTTATGAGTCTGTAGATCACCCGACCTTTCGGACCTAACCTAACCAAACCAAACTATAGGTCCTAGTGGCGTTAAAAGGCTCTTTTAATTAGTCCCTTTAATCCTAAGTTAACTAGGGTCTCTAGGCATCTACAAAATAGAAAACAATAAAGATAATGTCAGCTAAAAGAATATAAAAAAAAATTAGCTAAAGATGACCTAGCTAATCAGCACTTTATGAATTTCTTGATTTTTTTTTGGGATTTTTTTTAAGATAATATAATGTAGAGGTGGTTAGAATATATAATTTAATTGCTTAAAAAGTCTCTACATTTAATGCCACTAGGACCTATAGTTTGGTTAGGTCAGGTTAAAAGGTCGGGTCCAAAAGGTCGGGTGAGATGTAGACTCAAAGTTTATGCGCGTGACTGTAAATGTTGGGAACCCCTTGTGATTCTCGCCCTTCTTTCTTTCTTCGTAGCTCTTTATTCTTTTCCTCACTGCGAAACACTACGAAAAGAAAAGAAAAGCGGTTTGTAATACACAGATAATAACTCTTTCAGCCGAATATAATACACTCTCTATAACTCTTTATATTATCATTCCTACAAGAACGCGATCTGCTCCAAGTTTTTTTCCGTCACGCTAAAAATCTTGCTCACATTATAAAGCGACTCTAACTGTTTTCATCGTCGAAAAAATGGCTCTTCCTCAGATCCCGCAGGAGCAATTCGCGGCGGTGGTAGAGAAGAGCGGAGGACGTACGCAAGTTTACTCTCCCCTCCCTTAACCGAGCAACAGTGCTTGCTTGCGTTAAATTTGGGCTACGAAGAAAAGGGCTGACATGCGGTATTTCCCCAGCTGTTGTCTACAAGAAAATCCCCGTCCAGAAACCCGGCCCGGACGAAGTGCTCGTCAACGTCAAGTACTCGGGCGTATGCCACACCGATCTGCATGCCATGATGGGCGACTGGCCGGTCCCCTCGAAGCTGCCCCTGGTAGGCGGCCACGAGGGCGCCGGCATCGTCGTGGCCCGCGGCGAGCTCATCAAGGATGTTGAAATCGGAGACTACGCCGGGATCAAGTGGCTCAACGGGTCCTGCCTCAACTGCTCGTACTGCAACAACATGGACGAGCCGCTCTGCGGGAAAACATTGCTCTCCGGGTACACCGTCGACGGCTCGTTCCAGCAATACGCCGTGGCCAAGGCCGCGCACGTGGCTCGTCTCCCCAAGGAGTGCGATCTCGAGGCCGTGGCTCCCATTCTGTGCGCCGGCATCACCGTGTACAAGGGCCTCAAGGAGTCGGGCGTCAGGGCAGGTCAATCCGTGGCTATTGTCGGCGCAGGCGGCGGCCTCGGCACCTTTGCCATCCAGTACGCCAAGGCGATGGGCCTGAGCGTGATTGCCATCGATGGAGGAGCCGAGAAGAGGGAAGTGTGCACGCAGCTCGGCGCCAGCGCCTTTGTCGACTTCCAGACGTCGACGGACCTGGTCGAGGAGGTCAAGGCCGCGACTTCAGATGGTCTTGGTCCGCACGCCGTTCTCCTCGTGGCCGTGCAGGAGAAGCCCTTCCAGCAGGCGACGCAGTACGTGCGTGCTCGCGGCTCAGTAGTCTGCATCGGCTTGCCTGCCAATGCGAACGTCTCGGCGCCAGTCTTCGACATGGTCTCGCGCATGATCAACATCAAGGGAAGCTATGTTGGTAACCGCGCTGATACAGCCGAGGCGCTTGAGTTCTTCTGCAAGGGACTCATCAAGGCACCGTTCAAGACTGTCGGGCTGAGCCAGCTGGGGGAGGTGTACAAGCTGATGCAGGAGGGCAGAATTGCTGGGCGGTACGTCGTCGACACGAGCAAGTGAGCGAGTTGTATATGGACATGGTTTATTTTCTGAGTGGAGAAATAGGGCTCTCATGGACTGGGTTGTATTGGCATTCTGCAGCATGGCGTTGATGGCGGGCGGTGATGGCCGGACCTTTCGTGGACTGGTTGCATGGCGGCGAGGCATACGATGGTGGTGAGAGAGATCAAGAAGCGTGGATTGTTGGCAATTTTAGGCGTGGTGGCGAGGCATAGGATGGTGGTGATGTAAAGAGATCAAGAAACGTAAATTGTTGAGAATTGTAGGCGTGGTGACGAGGTAACGCCAAACCCGTGGTCGACCAATGTCACATGGAACATTCAAAGAGCGCAATCCACATTTTGAGTATCAACTTATCTGGTTCCTTTGTGTATGAGCTACGAAAAAAACTGGGCATATCAGCTCTGATTCCGAAAGAGAAACAAGGGATGGAGCTTGGGTATACCAGTACAGTGCGATTTCGAACCAGTCCGGAGTGGACAAACCCTTGAGTATGGTGACAGGTCGTTTCTGCACCCTGCGACTGACTGTACATAGGATGGCATTCTATAATCCAACCACCACAGAGGACATTTGCCGTGATACATCACTTGTAATCCCTTGAATATCGACAATAAAGCACGTTCAATTGCTCTATGGGAACGCACAGAATGACACAAGATTTTTTACGACCCGCCAGGTCCTCCCAACAGGGCGAATCTTCGCACAATGCTAGGTCCGTATTCTTGGTACTATTGACGAGAGGTCAGCTCAGCTTGGTTCACTACCCGTTAAATGCGTGGGCCCGATGACTTACCTCTGCCTTTGTATGACAGTAAGATCGGAACTCAGGCGTCTGACCCAGCAAACTACCGCCGAACCAAGGTCCGTGTCGTTGTCTCTTGTGGGTGATGACCTGGACGTCGAGCCCCCCGCTACGAGCTCCGCCACTGCGGACCTCGCTGGCTCGGATTCTAGCATCGACGAGATGCTTGATGTCTCTCTGCAGTCGTCTGCCAAAGTCCTTGTATAGAGTGCTTCCACCAGATAGAACAATGTTCTTGTACAGGCCACGACGCACATCAATGGGCGATTGCTGAATGACTCCATCAACGACGACAGGGAGGGGCGTGAGGAAATCGGAGCTGTAGATTTCTGGATTGAAGAAGATTTCGGGGGCCAGGAAACGCTCATATCCAACGTCAACGGTCACTTGACGGCCACCGGGGTGGTGCACCACGTGCTTGGCGAATCGTTCGCGATCGCGATCATACTTGGCGAACTCTTTGACAATGTCTGGGCAGACGTAGCAATACTCTTCTTTGATGTCTTGGGCTGTCTTGAGCGACGAGTCGGGCTCGCCTCTGTCTCGCAGGAGCGATTGCACGAAGTAAGTAATGTCTCGACCGGCAATCGGGATCGATTTGATGGATGAGCCAATGACATAGCCCTCGGCAACAGGGATAACGTGAGTGACACCATCGCCGGAGTCAATCACAGTACCCGTCAGCGAACGGTCAGTAACCTTGGACGATGTCCAGGAGGCAGCCAGGGCGAGAACAGCTTGCACGGCGATATACATGCCTGCACAGTTGAACGACTCGAAGAAGATCTCGGCGGTATTTTCTCGGTTCTCGGGTGGGTTCAGCGGCTGACAACGTTAGCGCTTCCTCGAAAAGTGGCCACGAAATATGCTGCTGATTTGATGACGGTCTTACAGGTTCGGTGAGGAGGAAGTAGTGATCCTCGGGCTCAACGCGAAGATATTTGAAGATGGAATTGGACCAAAATCGCTCCATGTGATCCTGCCAAACCGGCGTCAGAACACTTCAATTTTCTTAACATAAACCACTCCTACCCAGTTCTCTATTTGGCCATGTCGAATGGGATAGTGAAGGCCGTATCCTGAAGCCGTAAGCTAAATCCACCATCGCAGCAAACGGGACTCAGTTTGCTTACCAGGACCTGAGGCCGCGGCTAAAGCTTCGTCACCAATGTAAAAGTCGAGATCTTCAGTCCCTCTCTTTGAGCTCAGGTGACTACCGGGACCGGCACCGCCAGTTAGGAAAGAGGGCTTATTCGTGACGGCCGGACGACCAGACCCGGAACCACCGCTACCTCCAGTTGGACCTTTCGTAGCAATTGCCGTGGGGAACACAAAAGAAGGCGAGTCGTTTCCGGCAAAACCTGGACGTCAAAGTGTCAATTGAAGCTACAGCAGAGGAGCAGCATCCGTACCGAGCTTAGAGAACCCCGTGCCGCTATATGGCGTCGGATTAGCTGTGGTCCATGGTATAGTTGTTGGTGGGGAGCGGGGAAAAGTATGGATTGACTCACTTGTCCATGACAACGGCGGGAGTTTGGTTTGCCATGACGAAGGAGATTGGGTTCGGATACGCGCCTTGGATCGTGTTGGTACCAGAGCTGGGAGGACGACGATGGTGCGAGAAAAAAGATGGCGTTGGCCAAGGAGTCGCTCGCTTGCTTGTCGTCACCTCAGCATTCAGAGTGGGGTGGATCGACCTTTGGAGTTGCGCGTACCCAGCCACAATCAATGGTCGGGAAGTCAGGTTAGAGCAGCAGCTGGCCGCAGCCTCCAAGGCGGGGACCAGCGAGCGAGCTCACTGTAGAGCAGTGAGTGGGGTCCATGATGGGAGTGAAAGCCCCCAGCAGCTCGAGACTCCAACTTTGCGACCTGGTAAAACATACGGAGTACTCTCACGGCTTTCCGAATGTAGCATTTCTTAGTTGGTTCATACGAAGGCGAAAAAAAAGGAGGCTCGACTCGGTTCGATTCGTCATGCTTCTCATCACTCAGTCCATCTCTGTTACGATGTTTGAACCAAGACCATGTAGCTGTTGAGGGCTGTCTTCTCTAGTGCTACGATGATTGTCCAGCAGCCAGCCTACCTACATCTTCAATGGCGTGAACAAAATCATCACTCGGTGTAGACACCCAGGATCAACAGGTACGAGATTGGTTCGGTCACTTGATGCGACTAGGAAGACTCAATAACTCCGCCGTCTACCTACTCGGAAGCGCATGCTCCAGCCAAGTGCTAGACGAGCCCACTCCTACCACCTACCATTCTCCAGGAAGGCACGATCCACTCTCGGAGGACTCCCTCTTTCCGTCTTTCTACCTTAGTAAAGTGACATTAACCAGCACTTCTTCTGAATCTACTATTAACCAGCTGGAAGTGAAAAGAATTCTCCGGGCCAGGCAGCGTTCCTATTTGCCTCGACCCCGTCTCCTTCGGGACGTCCTCTTCTCCTCGGTCACACCACGATATATCACTACAATATCATTCTCATTGACATAATTATTCTTAGTTCCAACAATCCACAGCATTTGCCAATGATCAGATGAGCAAATGAGCATCAGGTGCCATAGCGTGGCCATTCCCGCAATGGCTCGCAACAGCCATGGTACAGATGGTTCGTTGGATCGCGTGCTTCGATTTGGCCAAAAACAAAAGGGTATTCCGGCCATATTCATACACGCCGGGGCTGGATTTCACAGCCATCAAAACGAGAACGTTCACCTAGAAGCCTGTGTCTCGTATGTTCTACCAGCCAAACGTCATTACTTACTTAGGATGCAGACTTGAGCTGACTGTGTTCATTAGAGCTGCTGAAATGGGAATGAAGTTCTTGAAAGCTGGCGCCGCTGCAACTGAGGCCGTTGAGGCTGCTCTACGAATACTGGAAGATAAAGAAATCACAAATGCCGGATATGGCTCGAATCTTTCTATAGACGGAACGGTGGAATGTGATGCTACAATTGTTGACCATCTAGGTCGAAGCGGCGCCTGCGGTGCTGTTCCAAGTTTGTCACTTCATTCTGGCGTCCACGTGGTAAGCATGATGGTTAATGCCCTCGTGTAGATATTCGAAATCCCATCTCCCTCGCCAAACTCATTCTGGATACAAGCAGCCAGCCTCTTAGCCTTCGACGAGTTCCGCCCAACGCTTTGGTCGGCGAGGGTGCTCGAGCTTTCGCGGAAGAACACGGCATGCTTACCTGTGCAAATGAGTACCTTGTTTCGAAAAACTCACGAGATCGTTTCTTCCGATGGCAAGAGGACTTGATTCGCGCAGAGGAAAGACTTCAAGATCCACCAGCAGAATTAACCTCTCAATTGACGACGTCGGACTGCGTCCCTTGCCAGTACGATACTGCTTCTCCGATCGACAGCCATGGAAATTTACCTCGGGGTCATATGGCAGCGATAATAGCTGGCACATGGAATGAGGGCCAACCGGATTCGCCGTATACCGGCACGCCAGCTCCGGACGCTGTCGCGACAAGAGAAGGGTCCTTTTTTTCTTGTCCGAGGTCTCCTGCATCTTCATTACCAACGCTATCCAAAGCGCCCAATCCGTTAACGGGCCGACCTCCCCTAATTTCGCCAGTTCTAGCCGAAACCAGGAAGGGGATCCTACCATCTCTAGCAAAGAGGCACGAAGGGTACGTGGATTATCACAACAATAGCCAAGGCATATCGGACGCTAGCACGAGAATGTGGCCAGAGAGTATACTTTATGCTACAAGCTCTGGTCGTGATGGGCCATCCTCACCAAAGCGAAGCAGTAGAGCCAGGGATAGTTTTCCAAAACTCAACAACGCCTCGTCGAATCCCATGGATTCGCATGGGACCAAAAGACCTCTTCATGCAGAAAACTGGCCAGCAGAGGCAGACGGGTCAGTAGCTAAGCGCCAAGTACGCCTGGGCAGCAGAAACGATGATATCATCTCAGACACTATTGGCGCTATTGCGATTGATGATAATGGACGGATTGCTGCTGGATCCTCCTCTGGCGGGATAGGCATGAAACATCGAGGACGGCTTGGACCTGCCGCTCTTGTCGGCATCGGCACTGCTGTAGTGCCATGTGCGGAAGATGACGAGGAGGGGGTCACTGTGGCTGCTGTCACGAGCGGGACTGGCGAGCACATGGCCACAACAATGGCTTCTCAAAGGTGTGCCGAGAGAATCTACCATGGAACTCGACGTGCTCCTGGTGGCGGAAACATACAGGAGGATGACGAGGATGCTGTGTTGGAATCCTTTATCGCACAAGACTTCATGTGCCACCCGGGAGTAAAAGGATGTAACTCGCAAGGTGCCATTGGAGTCATGGTGGTCAAGAAAAGCCGAACGGGGTATTACCTTTATTTTGCTCATAATACAGACTCGTTTGCCCTCGCATCCATGGGAGCATCGGAGAAGGAGCCTCGATGCACCATGTCTCGACTTCCGGACGGTGCTAAGATTGCCAAAGGAGGTCGCAAGATACGGATGTCCTGACGCAGCAAGATGGTGTTCACATTCAAGTGGACCACTGACGATATTACACGGGTGAATGTCATTGTGCGGGCAAATCGGGGCCGGGGTCATTTGCAGACCATACGAGTGCGCTGGGGGTAGCTTTGGTCCTAAGAAAGACCTTCGTTAATTTCATCCTGGGGTTGAAAACTCGGAGCAGGGCTCAGAGCCACTACATCCTAACAAATAAATACTACTTTAGACAAGATTTATGACACCAATTTGCCAAACTGCTGATATGGCTTTACGTACTCCTGAAATTTATTCATCTTTTGACATAATATCGTAATAATATACACCGCCAGAACGCCAGGTTCCGGTTCAGCTGTAGTGCCTTCCTCGACGGCATACCACCAGCCAAACCGGCTATGCTATATTATGCTCTATCAGGCGTACAATCTTTTCTGCTGTCGTCCTGAAATAACTCCTGGTATAGATCCTGAGACTTTTGCTCCCATGATAATGGTCTCTGAAGTACCATGAAACTCTTTGATATAGTTCTCGACTAGGTGGTATTCTTCCTCGTATTCACATGCTGTTCTACGGCCTAGGCGTTCCATTAGCACTACCCGTTTCTTCCCGCCCGCTTCCTCCGTTGGCGATCCTTCTCTTCTTCTTCTTTTTCCGCGGTACGACGGCTGGCTTTGATCCATAGTTTCCGAGGGCCAGTTTTGACCCGCACGTCAAGCATTCTGAATTAGGCGGCAGTTCGCAAAAGATGCTCAGGCAAATGGAGCATACGAAGCCTGTGTCCACAACTTTGCCGTGGCAAAAACAAGCTGCACGGAAGTCTATGGTGTCGTGTGTTGGTGTGATGAGAGATTGCCGGGCTTCGGTGTCGGCAATAAGGCCGAACATGAGGTAGGTTAGGAAGCCCTGCGGGTTGGAGGCGACGAGAAATGTTCCATTGGTGTTGAAGCATGCTTGCTGGAGAAAGGTTGCGTCGCCGCAGAGAGACAACGTATCGATGGCGACTTGAGCGTGAGAAGCGGCGAAGACGGCATTCATGGTAGGGATATACTGAGAAGGTTCGGAGTCGGAAACGGAAACGACAAGAATGCGGCCTTTCATGGGGGGAGGGGTCGTGGTGCTGGTCGGTGCTGCCTGAACTAGACTGCCTGATGATCCGCTCAGGGCCTGCGAAGCCTTATTGATGTGACATAGTGCTAGTGTCAGAGCCCCTGATAGTTGTGTTGTGGTAGTTGCTAGGTCCCGCTCTGTAGTTTCGGCGAGGAGCTTCTGCATCGACGAGAGGACCGCGGACTCGATCTGTGCGAACGGGGGATACTTGTTCGCGGAGGCACGAGGGGCAGCATCCGTGGGGGCATCGTTCATCGTGACTTCGCCAGAGACATCTGCTCGAGGGATGGGCTGCGGCGGTGTTGGATACAGCCATACGGCGCGGTTGACGTGGGCTGCTACGACGGCGACTTGGTTGGCACTGCTGAAGGCGAGATGGGCGTTGATGAAGACGAGGATGTTGGCAATGGCTTTGGAGAGGGGCAGCTTGCTGTCTAGAACGGCCCATGCGCGCGGATTGGTGTCGATGACTATGGACAGCAGAGATGGTGTTTCCTCGGCGGTAGTGACCTCGTAGTGCTCAGAAAAGTCGACGGCGTCCATGGTGGACGGGCTTGCCGTGCCGTCGATTGCAGCTACGAGGTCAGGAGAAGCGAGTTAGAGGGTAAAACCCGGGACTCGTAACTCAGCGATTGCGGAACTGGTTTCGCGATATCGGGTTGGGGGGGGTTGGTTATCTTGGGAGGCGCTCCGGAGGTTGAGTGAAGCGCTGGAATCTTGGTCGAGCACGGGTCGTCGCAAGCAATGAATGGGTCATGCGCTACAGCGACGAAATACGAATTCCAAGCCAACGACAGGCCAATGCGACCAGATCTTATGTTGAGCCACTACTGTGCCAGTTTCGTCGGGGGATTTTATGCGGCAGGCGATTCGGAAGCTTGGTGACGGCGAGCATATCGTGGACATGCAAGCTCGCGTGCAAAAGACCGGCGAGGCTAAAATCGTCGTCACTGGCTGGATGCTGACAATGAAGGAGCTGTCCCATCGGGGTTGTAGTTGGCGGTGCAGTGGTCTGCGCACGTGACTGTGGCTTAGATAGCCGTTTGATCGTCGCAGCTGGCGGCTTCGTGCCTGGCACGCCTGGGTACATGGGCCATGTAAGAATGACGCGGGACATTGTGGGTCGTTTGTTGCCAACTGCCGCGACGCGCAGCAATCAATGCCGGATCGAATATAGTCACATCGCTGAGCAGGAAATCAAAAGTCTCTAAAGCCATATATGTCTCGTTCCCAATTTCTTGGCCTTGTAGCTATTGATTGGTTCCACTCGTTGATAGCAGGCTGACCGCGAGATATGTCCCGAATAATATGTCGTCCTGTTGAGGGTACCAGGTAGGTAAAGTACCTAGGTACCTAATCTAGTACGCATCTGGTGGAGCAGCTCTTGCTAACGCTCCAACAGCTCCTGCCGTTCCGTCATGACAGACTCATGACAGACCAACCGACAGTTGAGGGACCAAGGCGTTAAGTGGTCCAGAGTGGACAAAGTGGAGAACCGAAGAGCGATGCCCTTTTAGCAAGCGTCCAAACTGACTTGGAACCTGAAAGACTTGAGCTGGTACTTCATTTTTTTTGCTCTTGAAACTCACTGTAGCAGTGTCAAGGATCGGGCTCGCGATTTGTATCGTGTGCAACCACAACCACCCAGTACAAGCACCGTCTTGTAACGCCTGGCGAATACCAGGTCTTCTGCCCACATGCAGAGCCTGATCTGCCATCTGCGCCAGATGGACACAACTTAACTCCAGCATATTGCAATCATCAACGCTCTATTTCCCTAGTTCTTTGTCTGCATCCCTACTTACTTTTCCAGTTCTTGTTCGAGGCAATTTACAGTAAGTGCGTGCGCCCTTCTGCTCATGAGACTTGGAGCCCCTAGCCTTTCTTAGCCGCAGCCGCAGTCGCAGTCCTTCCTGGTTACCTATCGTTATACTCCCTATCGTGCGTGTCGCACTCGAGCTGAAAAATGACCGAATCCCTGCAAGGTGTGGCTCCGGCTGCAACCGTTGAGGATCAAACCCTCCTTGTCTTCGCTCGCTTGATGGAAGGCGGTCAGGAAGACGAGGCAACGTGCAGGGAGCTTGACCAGCTCACTAAGCTATTAAACGAGGACGCCGAGGCCCAACAGAAAGACAAAGATTACAAGTCAATTTGCAGTGTCATCGATGGCGACTGTGTTGACACTGTCTTGTGCTACCTCGATATGCGACAGCCTGACATTGTTCGTGGGCATGCTACACTCACCACATCCGCATATCTCAGGGCTGCAGGGGATGAGGGATCTAAAAACCTGTCATCATTCTTCTTTGAGCGCGTGCAACGGGGTACATACGATGACTACATCGTTGCCTTCTGTGTCGCATCTGCCATGTTTCCCATCGTGCCAGATCTCACCTCTCAATTGTTCCTGAGCGAAGGCTTCCTGAGTACACTTGGCCCTCTTATGAGGAGGGAATGGAAGAGCCGAAAGGTCGAGACAGCATGTTTGGAGATGCTGAACGTCGCTTGCATGCATCCCTTGTGTCGGGACGCAGTACAAAAGTACTGTATCGAATGGCTTGAAGAGGTCGTTGATCAAGATCCTACAGGCGTAACTGCTGGGCCAAACCGGGAGCCCCAAGTCCAAGGGGAGGGGGGTTCTATATCCATGCGGAGACATTCGGAACAAGTCCAGCACCTTGCCGCTGTCATTCTAGCAAAACTAAAGGTGAATTCTTATCCTGTGGATACGGGAAGACTTCCTGTGTGGCCGACTATTCCCGTCGCTCAACCAATTTGTTGATGTTTTTAATGAATACGATGGTTAACAGTCGACTGACGTATAGAATAAAGGCAGTTCCTTCCAGAGCATCCGAGAATGAACCCAACAAGTCAAGAGTTGAACCGGCCAGTGCCAGCATTGAGGACTTGTCCGAATTATTTACAAAAATGATGCTACGAGAAGAAGGAAATAGCGACGACTTTGACAAGCAGCACTCCATTGAAGGTCTCGCATACGCTTCAATTCAACCAAAGATAAAGGAAAACCTCGCCAGTAACGCCGCATTACTCAAGAAGATAGTCGAGGCCCTTGCCACTGCTCAGCCAAAATCACCTACTACATACGGCGCGCTGAGCATCTTTGTCAATCTCACACGATATCGGCCAGCACTTACAGAGGAACAAAAGAAAATGAGCCAGTTGAAAGCGTATGCCGATGCTGCAGGCAAGCTAGCAGTCCCGGATCATCTAGATGACGATGAACACGTCGAGAAGCGCTGTCAGGCGGTGTTTGAGGCAGACATTATCCCCGTACTGGTAACACACAGCAAAAACGGATCTCCAGCATCACTCGGTCTAATCATTAGCATTATTCACTCCATAGCGGTCACGAAATCACTTCGAGGGCCCCTCGCGCAACAAGGCGCCGTCAAACTCCTGCTCGTCGGGTGGGCTACCGTCCCGGATTCAGACGAGGCAATCAGACGAACAGCCGCACAGGCTCTGGCGCGAATTCTCATCAGCACAAATCCAGCTCTAGTCTTTGGAGGAAACCGCCCAAACCCCATAAACGCCGCTATTCGGCCCCTAGTTTCGATTCTCCCGCCCGATGCGGCTGCTGAGACGCGTGACCTCCTACCTACTTTTGAGGCGCTGATGGCCCTCACAAACCTGGCGTCTTTGGATGACAGTAGCGCCCGCGGCAACATTATTCGCCTAGCATGGCCACATGTCGAAGAACAATTGCTATCTTCCAACAACCTTGTTTCCAAAGCAGCGGTGGAACTCGTGTGCAATCTGATGCAAGCACCAGAGGGCATCGCTTTGTACGCAGACGGCAGTCCTAAAGCCGTAGCACGTCTGCACATTCTTCTCGCATTGGCAGATGCGGAAGACGATGGAATAAGGAGCGCAGCAGGGGGTGCGCTCGCCTCACTCACTGGATCTGAGACAGTAGTGCGATGCGTGGTCCAGCGGGAGAGAGGCGTCAAGGTGATTTTGAGCATGTGCAATGACTCGAGTCCCGGGCTGCGGCACCGTGGTGTAGCGACAGTGTATAATCTTGTCATGGCGGAAGGTCAGGCTGGCGAATTGGCTCGCGAGAAAGTCATAGACGAGGGGGGCGTGGAGGTTTTGAAGGAGTGTCTACGGCAGAGTAGACAGCCGGAGGTGTTGCAGATCACGGTGGAGGCGCTCAAGGTTCTTCTCGGCCAAGACTGATGTGAATTGCTCAAGCTGCTATCAGAATACTCAGTGCCTTTGAGAGGCTTCGTTTTCGTTTTCGTCGCTTGAACTGGTCAAAGCATGTAAATTTTTTTGTGCGAGAGAAAAGTGTGTTCTTCTCAGTTTCTCCATGCCCACCCCCCACACTCATACAAGGCTCCATGCCGAACATGCTTCTGTAGATTACCGATTATATGATGTGCTCACATGATGTATTCATGGTTCCTTTCCTGGCGCTGGGTCACCATTCTCTACAGCCTCGTCAACACATCTATTCAAAATGGCCACACCCTCCACATGGCCCGTCTGCGGGAAGAAGTCGAATCCAACAAGACTCTCAATGGTATATCTCGCTGCTTCACCATCCCCCCTCACCAGCACACCCACGTCCCGCGCCTGCGTATGCACATTACAGCTAGCGTACAGTATTCTCTTGGGCCCAAACCTCCTCAGCTGAGAAAGGAAATCGGCGTCGCATCCCTTCCTAGGCGGGTCGAGTACCACGACTGTCTCGTCGGCCGGGTACGTCACGCTCTTGAACAGCTCGCCTGCGTCGGCGGCGATGAACTGGCATCTGTCGGTGCCGAGACGGTTGAGGGATGCGTTGAGCCGAGCGGAGGCGATGGAGTCGGCGGCGATGTCGATGCCCGTGGAGTGCTGGAACACGGAGGACAGGGTGATTGTGAAGAGGCCGGAGCCGGAGTAGGCGTCGATGAGGTATTTGATTGGGGTGGATGGAGATGAAGTGGAGGGGGGGAGAATGCGGGCTCGCACGTAGGCTGTGAATTTGGGCAGGATGGAATTGTTGTTTTGGAAAAAAGAGCCCGCTGGGTTGGTGAAAACGTAGTCGTTGATGTACTCTGTTGTGGTGGCCTTGGAGTCCGTCTCACAGGACTTTACGTCGACGAAGTCCTCCCCTTCGCTCCGGGTGGTGCACGGAGCGAGCTGGTCCTCCGAGGGGGGCTGTTGGTCCTCTGGTGCTTGTGGGTTCTTGGTGTACCGACGGGTGCTCTCGCGCAGCAGGATGGTTGCGCCGCGCTGGTAGTTGCCGAATTCGCGGCGCATGCGGTCCCTCTCGCGACTCATGCCCAGGCGCACGGTGGATGTGCCGATGGGGCAGTCCTCTATGTCAAGGACCTTGCGCTGCCCTTTCTTCATGAAGCCTATGTCGGGACAGCTCTCAAAGGCCGTAAGAGGACGACCCTTCCTGCTGGGTCTAAAGCCCGGGGGTCCGTCAAAGTGCGGCGTGAGCTTGGTGCGATATCCGTACTGAAGAGGGCTGCCGATAGTGTCGTGCACGTCGGGGACCAATTCTGAAGGAAGGTTGGAGAAGTTCCGAAAGGCCTTTTGGACAATGCGTTTCTTCAGCTTGAGCTGCTCTTGGTAATCGAGCATTTGGAATTGGCAGCCGCCGCAGGAGGAGAAGTACTTGCACTGAACGCGGGCGTCGTCTCTCAGCGGTGACGGTTTGACGATGGAGATGAAGTCGGCAACCGTCTGGTGCTCGCGCGGAATGTGTCTGTAGACCTTGACGCGGGCTACGTCGCCTGGGACGGTGAAAGGAACGACGTAGATTTGGCTGGACCCGGGGCGCATGGCCAAACCGTCGCCGGTGGAGGACAACTCGAGAACATCTACTTCCGTCTCGGTGCCTTGCGCGGGGAGAGACTCGATCTCGTCGGCGCTAGGCGATGACTCAGGGTCGACGCCCTTGGATACTAGTAGAACCTTGATGTCGTAGCGGAGAACTTCCTCTGATGACCCTTCTGTGATGTTCTTCTCCCGCTTCGTCTTCTTCGGCTTCCATTTCAGAGGTGTGTTGTCCTTGTCGTGAGGGCGCTTGGGGGGGCGTCCATTTTGCGTCTGTGGCCTTGGAACCGGTGCTGACGCTGGTACCGCGGAGGCAGCGACGGGGGCGGCTGCTTGCGTCGAGGCCATTTTGGAAAATAGCCGTATGGATGGCGAATACGTGGGCGGTGTTTTCAGGGAGTGCCGAACGAGACCGCACCAGGCTCTCATCTGAAGATGCTGACTGGGTCGGTTCGGAACAGAGTGAGCTTTGGGGGACAGAGAGAAAGCTCGATTGGCGATTGCTAGAATCGGACAGAATTCCAAGGCATTGCCCTCCCTCCCGTTTCACCTCCTCGTTTGTTCGACCACAAGGTGCGCAACTTGAGTCTGCAGGAGTGCAGTGATGTCGTTTCATGCTTCAACTTTCATGGACCAAAAAAAAAAAGTTGCCAGCCAATGGTGCTGCTTACCAGCTGGTGAGCTGCTATTGGTCAGGATTTGGCGATTGGCAGGGCAGGAGCTACCGCTGCACTTGCGCGTTAGCCTGTCGCGATTTATCGATTTTTCGCTTAAACTTATAATTTGCTACTGTTGGAATTGGCAGCAGCGAGCGCTCTGGTTGGTGGAAGTGAGTCGGATATGCAGTTGACCCGTAAACCCGACCCGTTCCACACCACAAGCCCCTATTTATATCCAACGGGCAATATTGTTGTGGCATTAGCACCCTCACTCCTTCAAAAATGCCACTTCCTCTTGATCCCTGACATCACCCAAGCCTACGTGCAGTCCACCACAAGGCTCAATAGATCGATCATGGCACAGCTGCCAACGGAGATGGACCACATGTTCCCTTAGAACACAGTGATGGAAGTCATCAAGCCCCTCTACGCCGTCGCCGAAGCAGGAACGCACTGGTGGTCAACCTACTTTCGCCACTATCGTGAGAAGTTGAGCATGACTACTTCCACCTACAATCCGTGCCTGCTTTTGACGGATCAGCAGTCGCTCTGGATTCATTAGCATACAGACCAACGAATCCTTAAGCCTTAGTGATGACAACTTCTTGAATGTGAAGAAATAGAGCTTAGGAAGGCTAATTTCACAGCAAACCCGAAATAAAGGCTTTACAGAGGAGAATCCCCTTATGCTGGGTTAGGACGCTGTCGTTAAAGATAATGGGGCTGTCCTCTGTGAGCCTTTGCTTCGGTTTTTCTGTAGAAGTCGCCCTCATAAGCTCTATTCCTTTACGTTTGAAGAAGTTGTTATCACTACTCAGGCCTAAGGTATTGTTGGTCTGTATGCCCATGATTCCAAAGCAACTGCTGATCCGTCACGAGCAGGCACGGGTCGTGGTGGAAGTGGGTCGGACAGATAGTTGACTGCACCCCTATGTCTAGGTACCTAACCTAATGTGAACGTGCCGATAAGGCTCCAATGCGGTACCGACAGGGATTATGCACCAATCAAAAGCCCTCTCTGCAAGGCACCCCGTACAGTACTAATTTATAGCTCTAGCGATTGAAGGCATTCGGGAGTAAGGGGCCTAAAGCCTTCACAGTTTTAGCTGCTATAAGGCTTGCAATGCATTGCAGTTAAATTTGAGGTGCTGCTAGAATTATTGCTGCCACTTGTGTGGTGATCTGGCATGCAATGTTTTTGAAGACTACAAAGGCGATGGTGGGGCTAGGATATCGCATTGGAGCCTTATCGTCGGCTCTACTAGCTAGTGCCCGTTCCAGCCCTGGTCCGATGTCGCACCGCAGCATCCCCGTCTTCCAGTGCAGATCATCTTATCACTGCTGTCACGAAACTAGGGTTTCGCATCCGGCGTTCAATTTTCCTTCTTCTCTGGACAGAGTTATCTTGGCGTTCTGTATTTTTTTTTCTTTAGACAGATCGCTTAATTAATTCGCAGCGCGGTCTGTATCGGGTCTATTGCACCATCTCGCTCGTGTATTTCTCGGTATTCGGTCATTAATTACGCAACCCGTAGCGTCGGAAGCGACATCCAGTACCCATCTCTGGCATCATTGACGTCAGCATGGGTGAGTGCAAACCCAGTGACAATGCTCTCATAGAGGCATCGCTGACAGTTGATACCAGTGTCAACCACACTTCTTGTCGTAAATCTCCTGCTGGCGGCGCTTCTCTGTCAGGCGCGCACCGTGCCCGAAATAAGCTTAGGCCCAACAAGAAAGGGATATAGGGGAGCCATCGCCACGGAGAGCACTGAGTGTAGTGCCATAGGAAGAGACCTGCTCGCTCGGGGGGTGCGTGAAATTTCTCTATTTTCAGCCCTGGTTACGTTACGTGGTCCTCTCTGACCGTGATGCAGGGCAATGCTGCAGATGCCTTGGTCGGAGCCACGTTCTGCGTCGGCGCAACCAGCATGTATCACTCTGGCATCGGAGGCGGCGGGTTCGCCATGGTCCGTGATGCCGAAGGGAATCACGAGGCCATCGACTTCAGAGAATTTGCTGGGGCAGCTGCGTATCCGGATATGTTTCAGGGCAACGTGCCGGGAAGTGTGCTTGGCGGTCTAGCCGTCGCTGTGCCGAGCGAAGTTCTTGGCCTAGAGTATATCCATGAGAAATACGGCGTACGTCCAAGGACACAGTCAAATCCTCTCGACGATTCTCTGTGAATACAACAGCTGACTGGTCCGTTGTCTTTCGCTCTCAGGCTCTGCCTTGGAAGACTGTAATGCAGGGCGCCATTCAGGTCGCTAGGAATGGATTCAGAGGTTCGTCGCAACTTTCAACCGGAATATACATCTTCGCGGCTCTGGCACTGCTTTCCCCCACGACTAACTCAGATCAACCCTAGTGTCTGAGGATCTCTTCACTTACGTCAGAGAGGCGGTTGAAAAGGCACCTCGCAATTTCCTTTTGGAAGATCCCAACTGGGCGCAGGATTTTGCACCGAATGGTGAGATCCTCATGGTCCGATCGCTGAAATTGTGCGGGAAAAAAATTAACAATTATTACAGGAAGGCTTCTACAAGTAGGTGAGGCTATGACTCGAAAACGTTACGCCGAGTACGTCAAATACAATCAATCAACCAGCACAAGGCAGAAAGAAACCGACACAGGTCAAAGCTGACTCTCGCCAAACTTGCACGCAGCACTCTTGAAAAGATTGCCACACACGGCTCTGGTATCTTTTACAAAGGCAAACTGGGTAAGGGCGGCATTTCTTCTTTCTCACAGGCATACAATCAAAAATGATTGACCGAGTAACCTATACAAGCCGCCGCCATGGTCGAGCACATCCAGCAACACAACGGATCCCTCACCATGTCCGACTTTGCCTCGTACAAAGTCATCAGCCGCCCCGTCAGGAACACCACCTACCGCGGCGTCAATCTGTACACGATTGGCGCCCCGGCCAGCGGCTCTATAACCCTCAACATCCTCAAGACCCTGGAGCAATATGGACGCAGAGGCTCGGACAAGGACGCCAACCTCACGGCCCACCGCTTCACAGAAGCCATGCGCTTCGGGTATGGCGCGCGCGCGTCCATAGGCGACCCTGACTTTGTGCGCGGGGTCGACAGGTTCGAAGCTCATCTCCTGGATGCAGCGTACGCTAAGCAGACCAAGGAGCACATCTCAGATGACCACACACTGCCCGTGCAGGCATATGACCCAGAGGACTTGGCCTTGCCGCAGAGCCAGGGGACGTCGCATCTCGTCGCGGCCGATGCGTCCGGCATGGCGACCTCGCTCACTACGACGGTGAATACGCTCTTTGGAGCACAGATAATGGAGCCGTCGTCAGGCATCATACTGTACGTAGCCTTCCACACCCTCGTCCAGACAAAGCCTGTGCTCATGTCTTTACAAACCTACACACTCTGCTAACACGATCCTCCCCCCCTCCCCCTACCAGCAACAACGAAATGAACGACTTCTCCATCCCCGGCGTCCCCAACGAATTCGGCTTTCAACCGTCCGAGGCAAACTTCATCCGCCCTCTGAAACGGCCCCTCTCGTCTATTACCCCCGTCATTGCCTCCCTTCCAGACGGCACACTCCTCTGCACAGTCGGCGCAGCAGGCGGCTCGCGCATCATCTCTTCCACCACCCTCGCGCTATGGCACACCATCGAGCACGGCATGACGATGAAGGAGGCTTTAGTGGAGCCGCGGCTGCACGATCAGGTCATGCCCAACACGCTCCTCCTTGAGGAGGAGTTCGACAAATATACCGCGGCGGGATTGAGGCAGAGGAAACACAATGTAACGTGGGTGAAGCCAGGGTTGAGTGCCGTGCAAGGGATACTGAGGATGGCGGACGGGTCGTTTGAGGCGGCGAGTGAGCCTCGGCAGAAGAATAGTGCGGGCTTGACGATATAGTATAAGATACACATGTAAAATAAGATACTTGTCCCTTGCCAAAAAAAAAAAATGTTTATAATAGTATGCGCAATGTATAATTTATCTAGGGCAGTTTTTTCTCAGCTGCATGAACAACACCCATCTATGGACCCAACCCTCCATACACACTTTTAGTGAACAAGACGAGACGAGCCCAAGATACGCAAATGGAATGGAAAGGAAAGGGGTATCTCAGGTCTATGCGTGTCAAGACGGAAAACCAGACAAAGACAAAAGAAAGCCGTTGTTCTACCTATCGTCGCATTGCAATCAGACGGCTCGTCTCAGCAACCCATTTCTTTGCAAACTCTTCTTCTGTAAAGCGCGCGGCAGACTGCCGGGCACGCTTGCGCATGGCCAGCGGGTTGGGAGCCGAAAGCGCCCTTTCAAACCCCTGTGCAAATTCTGCTTCGTTGGTAGCGTGGTACCCTATCTAAAGTGTCAGTTACGACTTTTTCTTTACCCTGAATGGGGAAAAAAATTAAAAGAAAGGAGAAAGATTAAACGTACCTGTTGGCTCGCCATCTACTTCCACGACAATGTCAAGTTTGGGACCACCGCTATTGTGGACGACGGAAATGAGCCCTGCGGCTTGGTACTCGACGACGCCGATGCCAAAATGCTCGTTCCACATGCCGTTCACGCCAACGGATGCCCTTCTCAGCCAGTCGAGGATCTCGGGCCACGAGACGTCGAGGTGGAATTGCACCTGGTCCTTGATGCCGAGCTCGTTGGCAAGCAATCTGAGCTGGTAGACCTTCTTGGAATCCTGGTCGTCTCGGACGCTACCGATGAGGACGAGCCGTGCTTCCTGCGCGGCCTCGCTCTTTGTTCTGAGGAACTTGGAGAAAGCTTGCAGGATCAGCTGATGGTTCTTCTCTGGTCGGAACTGCGCAATGTACACGATGACCTGTTGTCGCTCCTTCTCGCTCGCCTCGGACACCTCGATTCCCTGCTCGAGCTCGCGTACTGCTACTGGCGGGTAGACTACGGCGACGGGGTTGTTGCGATCCCTGTGAGCCCTATACGGTCCCCAGAGGCTCTCCACGTGCGCCTGCGTCCAGGTTGAATTGGTCATGACGACGTCGATGGTCGACCCGACCCAAGAGTACAGCTTGGCAAAGAGTTTCCAGTAGGTCTTCTTGGCGAGACCGCGCGTCCCGACGCCCTGGCCGGCATTGACACCTTGGGACCCCACCGCCGAAGCAGGGTCGAGAGAGTCGAGCATCTCGGTCGAGATGGTAGGATAGTGTACGTACGCTCCTGTAGGTACTCTACGGAACAAGAACTTGCAGAGCCCCAACGCGAAAGCATAGCCCATGGTGTCGATAAAAATGTCCGGGACCAAGAGAGAGAAGGCGTCCCATGCCAGAATCATGGACCCGAGAGATTGTCCTAGTAATGTGAAATGGGGCCAGCTTGAGGCGAGAACCCAATGACGCTTCGAGAGATATAGGAATTGCACAGTCGGTGGATGTAAGTGTATGTTGAACCTGCTCTGTGCGTTGCAACCGGTTTAGCACCACATTTCTGTTACATGGCGGGTGTTTGAAGCCGCCTTGCAAGCCTGACAGAGCTTGACTCACCTGGACACGATGCAAGATTGCCGCCTTGTCCACTGCATGATCACCAGTGTAGACCACACACTTTGCTTTCGGCCATTGATCCTGCGTTGCGCGGATCGCAGCCCAGAGCACACGCTCTCCGCCACCTCCAGCATTGCTATATTGCAAACCTTAGTCTTGCTTCTCGACTTTTCCCCCTCACCCCTCCCAACGACAATAACATGATCACCTTACCAGAAAGGGTGGAAGAAACCAATAATGCCATCCCAGTTCTTCCTTGGGTCGTCTTTTGTGCTGCTCGACTTAGCATCTGCTGCCCCCTCGACGGCGTCGAATTCTTCACTTGAACTTGTTTCAGAACCGGCGTTCTCCTTCCGGTATTTCTCATCCTCTTCGCTCATAGTGGAGAGGAGCTGAGCTCGGCGGCCCTCGGTCTTCTTGCGCAACGTGTAGCCTAGGGATAGACCGAGCCGGTTGACGACAATGGGTACTATCAGAACGAGCAGGAGAGGCGTCGATGCCACCAGGAGCACGGCCATCGACAGCGTTCTGGGTCCAAGGCCAAAGGAAAAGGGCGGGCAGCCGGACGGCATGGCACAGGTATTGGCCATGGCTGTCGGAGCTTCCGGCGAGGACGGATGGCAGAGAGACGGCGACGGTTGTTGGAGTCAACGAGCGATGGGGGAAACGGTGTCGGCGGTTTGGGTTTTTATGATGAATATGACATCTGCGGCGTACTGCTTACGCTGAGCATTGCCGAGCTGTACCGGGGAAAGTGACGCCAATACAGAAAAGCCGGGGGAAGTGAGATGGGCAGAGGCTGGCTCTGAGAAGTATGCTCCGTACGGTCGGGAGCAGAGCTGGTGCCACGGGATAGATCAAGCTTCCTGGAGATGCCAGATTCACCGGTCCACATCCTGTGACTCGGTCGGTGAAAAGCTGCGGGCCATGACGGCAGAACCAGGATGTAGTTGCAGGGTCCGTGGAGAGAGGTGAGCGCCACTAAAGGTCCTGCGCCCCACTATTCCAGGCTGGTTGTACTGAATTAATTCTCTGAGATGGCCAAGTGCTTCTGACCACTAAACTGTCTTGAATATCCAAGTACGTACCGAGTACTCCGTACATATGCCTAAAATCAGCTGATAACATTCCATCTTTCTCTTTAGTGCCGATGAAAGTTTCCAGCTTGTGGATTGTGCTGTTGATCACGACAACAGAACGCCAGAGATATGTGAATCTGTCATCACTTGGAAATCGGGCTTAGATGGCCCTGCACCATGTCATTCATTCTTCATGCATTTCCAACAAGTTCAAAGTTCAAGCTTACAGATGCAAGAGTACATGTACGGCGATGAGCTGAGCTCCCCCGATGACGTAGAAGCTGCCAGCGTTCAGCTTATAATGTTGAACCGCCCCGGCTCAATCTGGAAACAAGCTTGGGCTCGATCACATCGACAATTGCCGTGCAACCATGCCATTTATATCTCGAGGAAGACCTCTTCTAAGCGTGTCTCTCCTCGCTTGTCCGCAATACCCGACGGGTGCTCATTGGTTTGCTATATCAAGACGAGAGAGACGCACAGAGTATTCGGGTTGAATTGCAATCAGCCAGGATGGGGTCAGCCGCCGCTGTCTGTCATTGGCATCCTTACGGCCATGCACCTCCAGGTTCCGATGTACTTACTCATCCTACTCTTTCAACCGCTAACAGGCTGCGCGTTGATTGGTGGAGGTGGGTCGGTTAGATAGTTGACCCGGAACCCGACCAGGCTCCACAAGCCCCTATCCCCACGAAACTCCTGCCCACGAAGATAGCTTCAAATAAAAATCAAACAAGTCTTTTACCTCATACCGTAAGCGCTAGTGCATACAGCCTGTTCCCTTGATCCTCCTAATATGGGTATTTAAATTTCAGTAGGTGTGTTCATTGTGTGCAATGGCAGCAGTGGAATTATACAGCGAGTTGATGGAAGATTCATCGGGTGTCATTCTAGAATGTGCACATCTGTAGCGCTTGCGCCACACTGGGCAGTAGTACGTACAGTACATCGTGGCTGGCTCCATCAAGCACCGTTATTTGCCATCCAATCTTCACATCCTCGAATTCTAGATAAAGTCAAAGGTCCGTATCCTATCAACCACCTCCAGCTTGGATCCTTGCTGCTTGCAAAAACCCGCAACCCGCCCCGTTCATACACAACCAAAATACCTGGTAGCTATGACCGTCCATGTCACTCCTTCATAGGTCTGCGTCCTGGCTGGTGCCGCTCACGCGAGCCCGCCCACAGGCACCATCTCACCTCACACCATCACAGCACCAGAAGCGACGAGCGCATCTCAGCGCCGTAGGCGACGCCGTCGTCCTCACAGCAGACACCATCTCGGCGATCCACAACTGCGGCGTTCCATGGTATCTATCCATCCCGCTCGTTGCCCTCGGCGTCAGTTTCACGTTCAGGCTTCCCATACAATACTACACGCGCCGTCTGGTCATCCGGCGCAATGAACTGAGCCCCCTCGTGTCTGCATGGAGCGCCAGACACGCTGCGTCGGTGCCTCGCGGGACGGGAACCGACGTCGAAAATGCAGAGCGGCTCCGGAGACTTCGTGTTGCTGGATTGACTGAGAGGTCGCGGAGCAGGATATACAAGACCTTTGGTGTCCAGCGGTGGAAGACCCTCGCTCCGTTTCTGAGCATGGTGCCTTTTGTGGTCGTGTCTGAGGCCCTGCGGCGACTTTGCGGCGCACCCATGGGCTGGGTCGGTCATCAGATTGGACTGGCGAGCATGGACAATGTCTCCGCGACGCTGTCGGACACGAGCGGGCTGTTTGACGCGGGTCTCGCTCAAGGCGGGTGTCTTTGGTTCACTGACTTGACGGCTATGGATCCTTATTATGCCCTTCCGCTCGCCTGTTCAGCCTTGTTAGCACGGAGTTCATGGGGCCGCTTGTCCAACGAGCAACTTCGGACGCTCTTGAGCCTTGAAGGCTCGTCGCGGACGCCGAAGACACCCATGGCGAGAATACAGAATGGCATCGGACGTGCACTGCTCCTGATGCCGTTGTTTCCAATGCTGTTTGCTGACTTGCCGAGTGCTATATTCTTGTACTGGGCCACGACATTTGCTCTCAACGATGTGAACGAATCTATGTTGCAAAAAATGGTGCCAAACAGCACTCCAAAGTTGAAAATGGTCCAGCGGATTCCGCCGGCCTTGCCGTATCTGCGAGCAAACCAAGACAACCACACGTCTCGAAAAACCACGGTTTAGACCATGTATCATATTATCTTGTATCTAGGATGAGGAACGGGATTTCAAAGGGAAATGCCAACCCTGCTGTATATGAACCGTCCCGATCTTGTATACATAGTAGGAAAACGAAATGACCCCCTCAACGCCAACTCCAGCAAGTGGAATCATCAGGAAAGCACAACGAGGGCAACAATAAAGAAGCACGGATAAATACAACCATTTCCCTTCCTTGCACTTATCCCAAAACGACGGCCAGAATTACAATCGTCAAAATGACGGCAAGGATGAGTAGTAAACAGCAGCTCTTGTTGCGCGCAGCCCTCTGATACCGTGCCGCCTGCCGAGTCTCCCTATCAGCCTGCATAGTGTGCTCATGTGTCCTGTCCACGTTTTCCGCAAGAGTCATGATGCCGGCATCCTGCTCTGCCACAATGTGCGCTACCTGGGTAAAGAGCACGTTCAGATCACCCACGCCCTGCTCAATATTGCGGATCTCTTCCTCTCGTTCAATGATGAGACTTTCCTGGAAGTCCACCTCCTCCTGCGGCGCCAGCTGTCTCAATTCTTCCTGCTGGAGGAGCTGCTGCTGGTCCTGGTTGCTGCTGCCGCCCCGATCTTGCGAGTCGGATTCGTGCGCGGCTCGAGCAGCGCTGACGGAGGCCTTCTCCTTGTCCAGAGCTCGTCGTTGGAGATCTTGGAATTCCTGAAGTGCCGCTTGAAAATCGCTTGAGACCTTGGTCTGTTCATATTTCTGCTGCTTCTGTATATCGAGAAAAGTGTCAGTTTGCGTCTGTCGTCGCGCTCCGGCCCATGATGGCATGCTCGGGACGAATAGGGCCGACGAACCGTCAAGTTCTCCCACGTTTGTAATCGCTTCACGCCCTCTCCAATCTCTCTACACAGCTCTCGCGTCGTTTCCATTCCCTTGTTCACTCGCTCGCGCAGGCGCGGATTGTCCTTTTTGGTGCCGAGGGAGTTAACTCCCTTTGAGAGGTCGCGGTTGCTGACCAGCAGCTTCTGTAGCTTGTTCTTGAGGTCATACTGGAGGGTTTTGAACTCAGGATCGTCGCTGTAGCCGCCTGGACGGCCGGACTCGAGGTTGGAAAGCTGATCGTATGACATGATGGCGTTCCTCTATGCAGCGTGCGATGCAATGCGAAGAGACAAGGCGGGTCGGACAGGGAAAGCAGAAAGCCTAGTTGAAGACAAGGTTTGATCATGAAAGGAGGTGCCTGCGACGGCGGATTGCGATGCGATGAAGTGGTGCAGCTTCGGGTACATATGTTGGTATTATGTCACGTCTAGGCAGGAACGTTGAACCGCACGCTAAGTCACCACTGGGTACGTACCTAGGCACCTTAGTTATGGGCGCGTGCTGCGTCAGTCCACGTCGGAGTGGGGGTAGCTGAATAATATTACTGGCTGGCATGTAAATTCTTGGCCTGCTAACGAGATCGCCACGTGATGGGTACAGGTCATGGATCCCTGTCCGTTTCGGCTGCGCGGCGCGTTAAACTCCGTTACTGGGCAGCTCGGGGTGATTTGGTGATTTTTATTGACATGCTGGTTTGAACTACCAAAATTGTTAGGGCACTGGCCAAAACAACGCACAGCTTCTACCCTTCAGGCCATGCGCATGCCCCATCACGATGGAGGGCGCTTCAGTGCGAAGAGCTCCTTATAAGGATACTTTGCAGCCTGCTCTGCATAGGCGCTTTTCATCCACAGCCATCTTGTTGCTGGCCGTTTCCTATCTGGAAGCTCTCCTGCTAGCTAACTGGAGCTCATGTTGGTTTACCCGTTTCGAGCTATAGAAGACGTGGATCTTCTCAACTCTTCCATCAAGTATTTGACTCTGATATCTCATAGATTTTTGGTCATGGTTTCCAATCGGTCCTACGGGCGTCCGAGCATTACTCATCTTCTTCTGCGGTCTGTCAATTCTGATCCTGCGAATTGCGCATTATCATGTTGGCCTGAAAACGACCCAGTCGGGCCTGCAAAACCTCAGCTCGTCCCTTCTCAGCCTCTCGACATACGAGACCGGCTTCTGGTACAGCTTCTCGAGCTTTCTCTTCTGTCTGATTTTTCTCTTCTCCATGTCCGACTCTGCCAACCTGAGATGGGTGACCTACTCCAATGGTGACCGGCTTCGACTTAATGAGCGCCCGCTCTTTCTTGCTTGCTATCTTGGCGTCTGTGCCCTTTTGCAAACGATAAACCACTACAGATTTGACATTGATCGTCTAGACTTTGGCCTCCACAGACGCAGCTCTGCTGCCCATCAGAAGGTCTTGAGTTTCCTGCCTAGATCCTCTCAAACAGTACTTTTGAAGCTCCCTGGTGTTTTTGGACTATGCGCGCAACAAGCCTTGTTGGCTCTATTGCTCTCTCTGGTTGTGTATTACTCGGTCTTGCGCTCATTCGCCTGGGAGTGGGCGTTGATTCTCTTGCGGTTCTTCTACAAACTTCCGAAAACAACGATGCTTCCTCCCCGTTTGCCGACCGATGTGTATTTGCTGGCGCGGTGCTTCTACGCCGGAACACTAGTGAGCTTTGTCTGGTCTTCGGGCAGTACGGCGTTCTCTGTCTTCATGGTTAGAGAACCGTTGAAGAATGGGAATCCCTTGACCTCTGAATCTAAAGATCCGAACGGAAGCTTGCTGAACGGACTCAAAAGCAAGAAGTTATCAATCAAGGTACATAATGCTCACGTTGCTCACCCTAGCACTCTTGTGTGCTCAGTCACTAAACAGCCGCTAGTCCTTCGCTGTCTGGGAACTTGCCCTTATTGCGCAAAATTTCGAAACCCGTCGTCAGGCCATTTATTGTGACATTGATCGAAAAGATGGTCCAATGTGGTCTCAGGTTTATGCAATTTGCATGGACCTCCTCAAGCAGATCGAGACTCGCGCTGATGTGTACGGGGGGCCCCCACCATCTGCAATACCGCAGCCAACTCAATATTCTGAGCCGAAGCAGCGCGTCTCCGCTCCTCTGCGGCAGGATTCCATTTTCACTAGGAAGAGCGAGAGCTCTGGACTTTTGAATGGAGTAGAAAGGGCATTGGATCAAATAGCCAGAGCCCCTGGGTCATCCCCAGTCTCCGAGTTGAGCCCCTTGGCTAAGAAGACATGGAAAGACGCCAAGGACAAGATGCTTACCAAGGAGCAGCAAGAGGCCCTGTCTCCAGACCACTTGCGAAGCGAGGTCGAGGGCTGGACGGCCCAGCTTTTGAAAATCGAATGTATTGGCTGTCTTTTCCGACACGACTTTCGAACCCGACTGGCTGGTGTGGTTTTGGGCACTCCTTATGCGGAACCCGAACTATACACTAATGCCATAAAAGCTCTCTGTTCTCTTGCATTGCACAGTCTTGTGGAGGACCAATTTGGCAATGTGCACAGGGATGTTCCGAGCATCATCCGCACACTGACAACCGTCATACGGAAGGTAGAGGGCCTCAAGCAACGGTTCCCAATGCACTGGACCGATCCGTCCGGCAACAGGGAGTGTCCAGAAGTCGACCAGGTCTTGGACGCGTTGAAGTCAGGACTAGGTCAAGTTGTTGCCAAGTTTGAACCATTTAGCAACGATTTACGGTTATCTCCGGGCGATTTGCGCTTGGCTAGGGAAGCCATGGTGAAACCGGTGCAAGAGGAGCCTGCACCCAAGGGAAAGGAGGTCGCCGCAAAGCCCAAGGCCAGGGCCGTGGAGGCGAACAAGCCAGAGCCAACACGAGTACGGCCCAGAAGTTCAAAGAGAGTTGAGATGGAGCAGGTAAGGTAAATTGGAGCACTAGATGGTGGTAAAAGTGAAGAATATTGCATGCATGATGACATAAACGGAGCAGAGCTTTGTACGATAGGATACATGAGAAAGCACGTGAGGGTGGCTCAATATTTTATGAGAAGGTCGACATACGCATATTACTGTTCCAGAGTGTAGTTCGACTTTATGTAACGAAATGTTAAAGCAAGCATATTGAAGCTTTTCTTGATGCAGACGTTGGTGTATGGTCAGTCGCTCTCAGACGGGCCCACCTGAACTGAGCGGCAGGCAAGCAAGCCCGCAACGCCTACCTTACTTGGGTAACCAAGGTAGGTACTTAGGCAGGCGCCTCTTTACTCATTCGTACCTGCCCAACTTTTCGTCACATCCTCCTCCCAACGTAACCTCGTCATTCTTTATGACTGAGTACCTAGACAAGTATTTTCCAATGACGAGATAGTCCCCCTACATTCAACCATGCCGCCATCCTTAACTCTTCCATCTCGGTGGCCTCGAATAAAACAGTAGCCAGAGTTGCCCCCCTACTGAGACTGCTCGCCCTCGACGGTAGGCGAACAGTCCAAATCACATGAGCCGTTAGCCGACAATCATGCAACACCGACGCATATTCTTCCGCATTCTCTACGGGTCAATCTACGTACTTTTCTTCCTCCTTCTCCTCGCTCTTCTGCTTATTACGCTTGGCGACGTCATCGAGCGATCAATCCACAATGGCCAACGGTATAATGTTTTCATCCTGACAATCTCGTACGTGGTAACTATTTTTACCGTGGTATTCGTGTACGTCCTCCGGCTATACATTACCAAGACGGCTCTCGATGCCATCCCCAAGACCTGGGTGCCCATCGATAAAAGCGATGTGAAAGATTCGGTGTACAGGATGATTCACAACGAGCTGAGCCGAAGTGCAGCCATCGCATACGAGTCGTGCCCCAGAGAGCCAAGCTTGGAGCTGGACGGGAGTCCTGGAGCAGGCGAGAATCGCGGGCAGAGAGAAAGGCATGGATCCAGACGCACCAAGACTGTCGCGGACGACTTGGGCCTCCCGCTGCCGCCGAGTCGTCCCGTATGGGGCGAGATTGAACACTACGGGTGGGCATCGCCTTACTCACCTGACTTGCGCAACCTGCAGTACAGCAGTGTGATCTCCGAGCTACCGAATCTCATTGAGGCCAAGGCACTCACGTTGGCTCCTGCACAGGCAGCGGACGACAATGCTTCTGTCGGACAGTCTACCATGCTGGATCCCGAGGCGGCAGACTTGCTGCAGCGCATGCCCTACATGACCATGCGGGACTACATCGACCACCTCTCCGGCCTAGGCGTCATTCCCGTGGACGACACATTGGCTCTGTTCCTGACACAGTATGAATATGCGCGGTTCTCGAACCGGCCTATCTCTAATGCCCGGTTCAGAAAGCTTATGCACCTGTTTGCTGAAATCCTGCGCGCTATGCAACCCCTCGATCTGAACATGATGCAGCCCCACGAAGACAGCGGCAACTATGGTTGGGGCCCATCAGAAAGCGACATGGACATAGACAACGATGCGCCGCTCGATACTAGTCCCCCGTCTCCCCGAAGCAGCATATCACAGGGCACCCTCAGTTCCGTGCAGCGACGACCACCGCTGCGGACTCCCTCGGCCCAGACATGGAGCTTTCGTACCGCGCCCAACACGCCCAGGAGCAGGAGAGCCGGGATGTTGTCCCGGAAATCAAGTGGGAACAGTCTTGCGCAGATCCGTCGGCATCACACAGCGATCAGCCAGCCTTCCAGCGCGAGCCTGAGATCCAAGGCAACGGGGAGCAGTGATTCTGGGTCCGTGATCCGTCTTTCCACGAAAGACGACCCGGAGGCGCTTCCGTATGTTTTGAACTTGCGACCTACGGCGGGCAGTTGAATGCATATTTTGTTGTTTTTGTATATATATTTTCAACTTGTATATTGGTATATAATTTTTGTTTTTTCCCATGGGATGAGGGTTCTTGGACATGGCAGAATAATGTACTTATGAGCATAATAGACGTAGATATGTCGGTGGGTCGTCGCACCTGCTTTGCTTTGTCCCTTTTAGAACGTGCTGTTGGAAGGGAGGCCATTGCATTGATGAACTTTAACTAAGCGATCAAACACCCAGAAGTGGTCTTATTTATGCTCTATACTCACTCACCTTGCGGTATACTTCTCACCTAGTGGTATACTGCAACGGCAGCAGATCGCCAGTCCCACACCCCACTTCACCTTTTTCAACCTCCAAAAAAAAAACCACCCACTTCCACGAGTGCCGTCCAAAGACCATGCCCTCGGAGAAGAAACCACCGCTGCCCCTCGCGCCCGACCGCGCAGCCGTGTGCAACAAAATCTCCCTCCTCCTCGCGAAGCGGAGCACGCTGCTCAAGCCGCTGACCGCGTCGCGCCCGTCGAACGTGGCGAGCCCGCCCCCAGAGGAGGACCCCGAGGCGAGGCCGAACGAAGGGGTTGGCTACGAGCGCGCGCCGGGGGGGGACGCGGACCGGGCGCTGAGGGCGCTGAAGAGGAAGTTTGCCAAGGAGGAGAGCAGCGATGAGGACGAGGGGAGGGGCTCTGTTGGGCGGAAGAAGGGCGGTCGGGACTTGGCTGCGGGCTTGCGGAGGAAGAAGGAGGGATGCTGATGCGGGTTGTGCCTTGCTTGGTGCTGGTCTGGGGAATGTCGGGCTTGATGCTGGTTGACTGCAGTACCTGGCTACTCTACGATGCTGTCTGAAACGAAACGCGAGTGCTAGGATATATCGAAAGGTTTGCAGGGAGGGACGAGGGAGGCATGTTGACGTGGTCTGTGATTCGCTTGTGCTCAGGTGGTCTGGGGAATGTCAGGCTTGACGCTGGTCATTGCAAGATATTGGCCACTCTACGACGCTGTCTGGATACAAATACTGCAGAGCGACGGGCTACGGTGGACATCATTGATCACGGTTTCTGTCTGATGTGCCTTTAGATCAGACATGTCAAAGTAAATATCAGCTCTCACAGTTCACAAGTTGATGGCCACTCATATGGACCCGAAATAACTCAGTTGCTATCTGAGCACATGCTGCCTGGCCCAGGAAAAAAAGTGCGCCTGTTCCGATGCTACTTTTCCCTTTGTATCCTAAGTAAAAAAAAAAAAAAAAAAAAAAAAAATGGAAGAAAATAAAGAAACCACAACACGGTTTCGTCTGTAAAATACAAGTTTCACCTCACTCTCGGTGTTAAGTGAGGTCTCGCTAGAAGGCTTTGTTGCTGCGAGGAGGCGTGCTAGCCCTTTTGGCTCTGCGGCGTGGCAAGACCGCACCCGATTCGCCGTCATCTCCTTTGCCTTTTACAGCCAGGCAGAGACTTGTCCAACCGTCTTGTAATTTCAACAACGGCTGCCCTTGGTGATTTACTTGAGTCCGTTTGGTTTTCTTTCTCTTCTTGAGAAAGTGACAGCAACCCTACCGCTCAATGTTGGTCACACGGCGAGTACTGGGCTTGCCGTCGTGGCATTGTCCAGCGACGGAAATTCCATGTCAGTCCGATTCCAGGAGTTAATCGGTCACGGCTGCCCGTTATTGCATTCGTTTGCGCTTCCTATCATCTTCTCCACGAGCATCTTCATCCTCTTCCGAACGTTCTGCCGTGTCGCTCGGGTTGAGAATATGAGCCATGCTGCCTCGTCGGGTCGGCGGCGCAGATGAGTCCTTAAACAGCGCGCCTTTAGCGTCACGACTCCCTGCGGCATTCCAGGTCCAGCCACCAAACGTGTCTCCGCCGTTGCTGGCACCGTTAACCCCAGCATGCGGCGGCGGCGGCGGCGGCGGCGGTGGCGGCGTTGTTGGACGAGACTGTGGATGTGAGTGCGAAGCTGACTGTAAGGAGTACGTGGATAATGATTCCCTGATGCGCTGGTCTTCTGGTCCCACTCGTCCAGGTGATGACGGCCACGCAGGAGTCACACTGGAAGATGGAAATGGCGAGGACCCGGGTTGCCACCCGTGTGCGCGAATATCAGCAGCTGTATGCCTTCTCGCAAGATTGCCAGTGTCAATATTAGATAGCGGGTGAGGCCCGGCAGGTGGAGGAGCCGCTGCATTTCTCAGAGGCGATGACTGCGTGGTACTACTTCCGCCAATCGAGCCGTAGGGACGCCGTGACGACCCCAGCGCTAGAGTAGATGGAACGGTCGGCCTGTACAGAAATTGTCCACGGCCTGGACAACCAGGCACAGTTAAACCACCAGGGGGTCGTCTCGCATCGTCTTGCGACAATTGCCTGGGCGATACAGGTGTGGTGTCGACATTGCTGAAATATGGCTGCCTGCCATTATAGGGCATTTCGTGAGCGTCGTCGACAGACCTCAGGGCATCTGCCTGTCTTTGCAGCTCTCCCTGTATGGTAATGACTGTGAGACTCGGTCAGCAGAGCCAGACTAACTAAGTCTTTCGCGCAAAAAGACAGATGGGAACAACCACCGTACCATCGCGGTGGACTGCGCTGTCGGGAGGAGTCAGTGTGAGCATAGCCCTAGATAGCTCCTGATTGAAGTGAAGGAGGCGATTCATGGTCTCCATGACTGCTTGATTTTTGGCATGCATGTAATGCGCATTCTCCTCGCTGCGTTGTAGGCGGGCACTGACATCGTAGAGCGTGTGCTCGAGATTAGCCAAGCGGGCATCCATCGTTTCGGGCGGGGCAGGAATTGATTCCGCCGGCGTTCCAGGTTGCGATGAGCTCAGCTTCGGAAAGGTGGTCTCGCGATGGACTAGTGCATGCCGGCTGGCCCGTCTCTTGATATCTCTCAGGCCAGCAATGTCACCGCGTTTGAAGCTGCCATTTCCGTGCTTGAATTCCCACAATGTCGTGTCTGGGTTGCCGGTGTGGAACACATCCCGTTCTGTTTTTTTGTGTTGTGTTGTCAGAACAAAGAGTGTTATGTACAGGGGCACGGTCAACCTGGTGAACAAAGAGATGGTACCTTTATGAAAGCCATACATGTTGAGCTGCCGAACAAAGGACGAGATGTTTGTGTGTTTGAAGTATTGTCTATTGGCAAGAGAGTTAGACTTCAGCCCACACCTGCATACGTTGTTGCAACAAAGCCCTTTGCTGTTTCAAATATCAGTGGGAGCGCACGTACGATAAGACTTTGGAGAAATCCGCGGTAGGCGACATGACGAAGCTTTCCGCATTTGCGGACCAAGATATCAGGTGCTGGATGCTCGAATCCTCCAGCATGCTATTTAGATGGATTAGTTCTCCATACATTGCCGGGATTGACAGCGGCGGAATCCTGCAATCTCACTTGTATAGCTTGTGAATAAAAGCCGTCTGGACAATCTTGGGCTGGTGAACCATGGACGACACTGTCTGGGAAGGAGCTGGCATGCTGGATGAAGACTGGTTGAGCGCATTCTGGTCGTTTGGCGAGGAATGATTCGGCCGGCTGCTCGACAGTCCATTCGTCTCCGACTCGGCAGCTTGTCTGTTAGCAGGAGTCGTGGGGGAGGACGAGACGTCCATGGCATCGGGAATGGAGGCCGAGGTGGAGGACATGGTGACGGCGAGCGTGGGGATGGGAACAACGCGAGTACCCATTGACCCCTCCAGTTCATGCGTTCGCAGGTGCGTTTAGTCGTGTCTAACGAAGATCGATCCTGAGCTCTACTTGCGGCTGCCAAAATGGCCGAGTTAGCCTCATTGGCCCCGAGAGGACGGATATCGCATCCAGTCATGTCTTGGCGGAACTTGTGGTAGAAGTTGGTGCAGGGCATGTAGCGAAAGGGGGGGGGGGGGCGTTGGCTAAGCTTACCACATCTCCACCTTGGAGCGGCTGGGGCCAGGAGGATGTGAAATCGTGGGGATGGCAAAAGGATTTTTGCACGAATAGCGAGACGGGAGGGCGGAGGGCAGGAGAGCAAGAGGGCTCGGGTAGAAAGCGACAATGACAGCGACGGGGAAAGTTGCGCGGCGGCAGGATGCTAGCAGATGGAGTGAATGAGTGGCGTCGATGAGAGCTATGAGAGCTATGAGAGCTTCGCCTGCTCGCTTGCTCCCCCTGTCTGTCGCGCACGCAACTGGCCCCAGGTCTCGTCTTCGTCACAAAGGAAATGCGCCGGCGTGGTTGAGGAGCAAGAGGAGGGGGGTTGGCTGTCAATCAAGCATATGCGCCGTTGACGATGCGTCGTCGGCCGATGCGGCTAACTTGGGTGAGGCACGCTGGCCGAAGCGTTTGTGTAATGACGGCGCGAATCGAGCTCCGGGATGGGAATTGAACGGAGGTCGATCGACTTCGGCTGGACAGACAGACAGACAGACAGACAGACAGACTGGTGCTGAGTCGGGAAGGAGCAGCTCGAGAGGACGGTGGCAGGGCCAAGTGATGATACGTACACTGACGGGTGGCAAATGGCGGATGGCGGATGGGCTGACGGCTGCTGCTGCTGCTGCTGCTGTCGGAATACCACATACAGTAAGTGTGCAGATATCAAAGGGCTTGCACCGCTCTCTGCCTGCAACCTCTGCCTGCTGCGCTGGGGGAAAGCGCGTGGCACCAGAACTACTACAGTACCTACAGTACTATTAAATCCACAAGGGCACGCACGAGGGGTGGCGGGCGGTGGCAGATCAAAGCTTCTGTTGCAAGGTAAAGGGCTGCAGGGGCTGCAGGGGCTGCAGGAGCTCCCCATTCCCATTCGACGGGCTTCCTTCCTTTCCTTCCTCTCCCTTCTGTTCTCTCCAGACTATGTAACGTGACTGGGTACCAAGCAGTAATTCGTACGCGCTCTCTACCTAATGATGCTAGTCCAGGGTCATCAATCAATCAATCATCAACTTGCGAGCACGCCAACCAGAGCACAACCCCGATCATACTTGCGGCCTTGCAGGGCCTCGCAAATTTGCCAATCTCCCGTTCCGATGCAGCTAGAAGGCTCTGTCTGGCAAAAAGGCACCAATCACCGCTCCGTACTCCAACCCGTAATAACCCTTGCAACCAACACGGACGGACGGACGAGGTCTCAGGGCTAGTCCCGTCGCATCTGGCTCCACACAAGGGTTGACACAAATCTAACACTGATTATGCTCGCACGCGAGGCGCCGGTTCGAGAATGCCGACGATTTACCCAACAACCACAACCCTCCCTGTTCGCTCGAGGTGCACGGAGGAGCACGGAGGGAAAATCATATGCTATATCGGGCTCTCCACGCTGTCCTTCCTCACTGAGGATCTTCACTGCCCTCGCCTCTCCTGCTATTCACCGCGTTTGCTTCAACTCCTGGAACTACGCACGCTTGCCCTTGAGGAACACGACAGCTCGTCCTCCGTGCCAGCACCCAGCGTATCCCCTTCATGCGTTGAATCAAAATACCCCCGCTTGGCTTCAAAAAAAGCCCACAAGTTCCTGGGCGCGTCTCTTTGTGTTGACGGTATCGCCCCTCATACACGCTACGCGGTCGCAGATCCACTAACACACCTCAGGCGTTATCGCAGCAGCGGGTTACGATTGTGGACGTCAACAAATGGCCGAGGACAATTTATTGGCATGCCAATCTATATTTAGCCTTCAACAGCCCGTGGCTCGGTCCGTCCCACAAGCGTGGTATCGCTTGTTGAGTTGACAGGACATCTACAGCATGAATTGTACCGCGCCAAGCACCCATCAAAACCAGCCAACATGCCCGCGTGCCAGCTCAACAGGATAATACCTTTGTTGGTACAGCCGTCCAAACGAGTTGCCCATTTCCATCCTTGTCATGTTCGCATGCACGCACGTACCGCCTCAGCTCGCTCTCTCCTTCCGAGTACGCCATTCGACTTTTCTCATCCATTTCAGCACATGACCGGTGCTGCACTGCCAGGGCAGGTGTTTCAGCTGGCCAGTCGCAGAGCGGCGTGAGGAGGCATGGACGACGGTGTGACAATATTTTGTTCCATCTCATCTCGTAGAAATTGCCACAGATGCACATGGTGCAGGGATTGTAAAGTGCTGGCCAAGCTCTTGGGACCGCTTGTGCCCGAAAATCCTGGGCCCCAGCATTCAAAAACTTGCGGCCTCCCCTGTGTCATAAATATTAATGTAATTACGGAGTAATCATGCATGGGTTGAGGAAACAGGAATATGTACGTGAAAATGTGCAAGGATTTCCTGAATTGTAAAGCAGCAACAAAGACTGAATCGGGATGGTCTAGGGTTGCGACCAAAAAACACCAAGTCCCGGCCTGGTTAATAGAGAAAGAACTTGGTGATGCAAAACCCCAACGATCGGTACTGGGCGTCTGGGGGCATCGTCTTTGGTCCGATACATGCTTCTTGCGTGTACTGCTCGCATCTTCCCTACAGCTCAATCTTGATTTTTCACGTACGCACTTGCACCAATTCCTACGTGAGGCTGTCGGCCAGTCTAATCAACACCATCCTCCGGCAGGGCGCGCACGGAGCTGCGATGGGTGCAAACCCACGGCGTCAGTGAAAACCAGAACCAGGAAAAGAATCTGGAAAACGCACACGATGAAACATTGTGTACTCCGCATGAAGAACAAAATAAAGGCGAGCCGATAGAGGCCGGAGCGCCAGGCGTCCCCTAAATTCCCCGAACCATGTTCGGCGCCGTAACTGGAACACGCCACAAGTTCTGCCAGGTTTCTGGAGAGCACCAGGGTACATGCCGCTCGTGTTTCCATCAGAACAGATGGAGAAGCACGCGAGACCGAAAATCTCGAACCACCGCAAAGCATTGTCTTGTCTTTCCGATCTGGGGCTGGCTACTACTAACGTGCTGATCACATCTGCCCCAGTGCATGCCTATGTACGTCCCGGGACATGTGAGACATATTGCCTGTTGTACCCGCACGATGGCTAATACCAAGCCTGTCCCAACGTCGAGTATGTTACGAGCCGGATAAGTGAAGCGAGTCGTGACGCGCCGCCCGTCTGTACTGAGAAACATTACCAGGATGAGCAATAACGGTTGCAGCGCAAGATGCCTTTCTTACCGGCCTTTGGCAACGCAACAGATAGATGAAGACGGTGCCTTGACATATATATATATATAAAAAAAAAGTAAATTCGTGGCCTCATATCTCAATTACCCTTGTCCGTAATCAAACCCAGCTCGCAATGGCTCCTTATTAACACCAACTCCCATCTCATTCATGCCGAGACCACGAATAACCAAGCGAGGGAAAACAGAAAGCCCCTTTAGACTCCTGATCGCAAGCCCAGCCACTCAAATTTGTGCCTACGAAGCAAGTCGCATCTGCCATCATACACCGTCTTCATCCATGCCACTAACCCTCCTCTCCCCAATCTCTCGAATCTTCTCTCCCAGGACGACTCGTCCGTACCGCTCCGCAACCTTACCCGCCGCCTCCATCATACGACCCGTTCGATCTCGCATGAGTTCCACCATCTCCAGGGCCCGCATGCCGCGGTCCTCGCCCTGTCGGCACTCAACTGCTAAAAGCTGCAGCAGCGTCTTGTCAAATTCCAATTCCAGCTGAGAAAGCAGCGAGCGCTGCGCGTGGTTCCCAGACGTGGACTCGACGAGATCGCGAAGCTGGGCGGTCTGGACGCCTCGGAGCATGAATTGCTGCTCGAGTTTCCTGCTTTCCGCGTTGTCGTCTTCGGCTTCTTCTTTTTCCTCCTCATGGGTGGACGCGATGTCCTCGTCCATTTGCTCGTTATCGCCGTTCTGTACTCCATCCCCTTTCGTCTTGTCCTTGTTCTTCCCTTCGGGTGGCGAGGAAAGGGGAATGGAGAAGTCGAATTCTGAGAGAAGAGGCCGTGGGAAGTACGGGTACTGATCGCCTCCCTTGAGGATGATACAGTGGAATTTGTTGTCGGCTACTGCTATCGGGAAGTACGTTTCGTATTTCCGGCCGGAGGCTAGACGTGGTAGCAACTTTGTGTCCAGCAACGGGACCCAGCATGCTCGGGAGGGCTGACGCCAATGGAGAAGAGTGAGCAGTGTGCCTGTTGAGTCGTATATGCATGGGTCCTGATAGAAGCGTCAGCATTCGTGGGTAGAGTTCTTGATGAAGAAGACGACTCGTTTTCACTGTGGTCAGACTTACGCCATTGTCGGAGAAGAACACGCTTCTTAGTGTTGCACATGGGGGTAGAGCAACTGTGTCCTCATTCTGACATATTTCATCTCGCTTTACGTTTTCAATAGTGTAGAGCAGACGAGTATTTCCATCGGGCCCAATCGGCCCATTTCCCACTGTCAGAACGTAGTCTCGCCAGCTGGCACAGGTCACCATCGGGGAGCTCTTGGGGCGGTATACTCGATAAGGTATGCCAAACAGAGTGAATACTCGCACATAGTTGGCTGACGTAGTGACTGTGATAAAGGACTCGCTCAACGACATTGCTGTGACAGCCTCCCCCTTGGGCAACTGCGTCCTCCAATCCGGGCGCTGAGTCCAGCTCTCATGCGGTCGATAAAAAATGTACGCAGGTGTATCATCTTTCGGAGGGCTAGAAAACAGTGTCCCTTTCTCGTTAAGACATGCCTTGTCATAAAGGAACGTGTCTGTGAAGTGAAAATCTCGTTGAAACTCGTGGTCGTAGAACTCAACGGTCACAGTGTGATGTGAATCTTGGTCGACCGTCCATACGAAACCTATCAGGTTGAGGCATAAATACTTTCTGTTCCCCCTCCACGGGGTCGAGCCAGGCTGGAATGATTCGTGGTGCTGCGGTTGCATGAGATGCCTTCTTTTGCGGGAAGGGTCTCCATACAGGTCATCTGGATCGCGTCCACGCTTATGCCCTCTGTCAACTACGTAGCCAGCGTCGTCATCGTTGACAATGAAGCCGTCTTCGTCTTCGTCACCCTCGTCTAGTATTGAATCTATGCTCCCAAGCGACTCTCTGCGCGGTCTGGATGGGATGGGCTGGGCTTTGTAGCCATTGATCGGTGCTAGTTGACGGTTTCCTGATATCTCTGATAGCGGATCGTGGATAAACGGGGCAGGTTGCATATTGAGCCTCAATAATGGAGCATATTGTTCGGGCAAAAAGTCCGTGTATATATAAACTTCTCCATCTGTAGTTGTGAAGGACAGAATGTTTAAGGTTGGATGCCAGGCTAAATCAATCACGTTGGAATAATCATAGCGCTGGATGACGCTTTGCGTCTTGCTCTCCCACACCAAGACTTTTCCATCCTTACTCGCCGAGGCCAGTAAAGCACCATTCGGAGACCATGCAACAGCGGTTATGTCTGATAAATGGCCATTTGCGAAGCATCTCTGCTTCTCCCAATCATGCTTGGAGATGATCTGGATATCCTTAGTCGGCGTGGGTACCGCGAAAGCTCGACCGTCAGGATGCCAAACCACCTTGGTGGATGCTTCGGCCTCGCCATCCAGAGCGCCAATAACTCCATCTACTTGCCTAATGAGTTCAGGCTCGGCCGCCGTTAACGAGTAGACGTAGATGATTCCGTCGGCGCAAGACAGAGAGGCGAGTCTGCCATGTGGATCAAAGGTGACGTGCCTGGCCGGCTTGCTGTGTTCTCGTAGGTGCCTCACTTGGGTGATGTCCTTTGTGTTGACAACCTTGACGCTCAGCTCATCACTGGCCACTGCACACCACTGACAGTCGCGACTCAAGGCAACGTCTCGGATCGGAAGAGTCGTTCGGAGCAGAAATCGTTCAAAATTCGCTGTCTCGGTGTTGTACAAGCTCACCGTGCCGTCCTCGGAGCCGACGACAAACATGTCGTTACCAGCCGCAATTGAAACATTTTGTTCCTGACAGTCGTCGATGTTCGTCGGTTCGCCGTCCGAACCAGTCTTGTATAGCCGAATGGTGTTGTTTGAGCCGACAGTTACGAGACGATTGCCATCAGTGGTGTAGGCGCAACAGGTCGTTCCTTGTGTATGGGCTGGTCGCGGCCGTGGCCGTGACATTGTTGCAGAGTCCATTCTGGTTGAATCAAGTATGTTGGACGGACAAAACGAACTGTTCCAGGTGCAATCCAGGCTCACTAGTAAGCTCTGCGAGGCGACGTTGTGTAGGTCTGTAATAGTGGACGAAAAGGGATGGCCCTCAACGAAGACGCGCCTTAGACGCGTCTCAATTAAACTGGTCCAACCGACACGCGCACGCGGCCGCCGACAACCCCGCGACGACCCCACCAGGGTTCTTCTGACTTCTGACTTCGGTAGTGGACAAGGCACGGGAGTGGCTTTCAAATTACACCAAAGAATAATGCATAACATGAGAGAAAAAGAAGATCGAGGAGCTTTTAATTTACTGTAAATTTGTCGATCTTCAGCAAAATACTTAAATCAATTGCGGCCTGCACCATTGAAGGGCGCCACAATGCAGTCTGCAGACAGAGACCACTTCTTCGAGACCGAGTAAGTTATCAATTTCATGAGCATTCCGTTATCTAAACTGAATCTTTTCTCATGATCTTCAGTGAATCTCAAGCCCAGAGAGCGAGGAAGGCAGCCAAGGCTGGCAATAAACATGGCGAACCTATTGAGATGAAGTCCAAGATTCTCGCGGCCGTCGCTGATCCGGCATCACCACTCTCCTCAATATATATCGCAGAGTCTGCAGGCTATGTGCGCCGTGTGAAGCTGACGGTACGTGAGGAACATGATTTTTCTTTATTGGATTATGCGTCTCTGTCAGCTAATCTGTCGATAGGTAACAGAACCTCAAGCAACATATCGTGGACCAAAGGCGCCGGTCACCTGTCTCGCCCTGGGCGGAAAGGGCAACAAGACTGTATTTGCAGGCTCTTGGGACAAGGACATATGGTCCTGGGACGTTGATTCTACTGAAATCTTGAGAAAGTACAGTGGGCACTCGGATTTTGTGAAAACCGTGCTCTGCGCCGAGCTTGGCGGCAAGAACATTCTCATCAGTGGCGGAGCCGACAGGAAGATCATAGTCTGGGACATCGACACTGGTCGCCGACTGCATACCATCCAGGATCCTACCACAACCATGCTTGCAGTCCAGCACTTGGCTTTGGACCCAACACTCAGCAACAGCGACCAGGTCGTTGTCGTCAGTGCCAGTAGCGATCCGCATCTCAGGAGATGGAAGCTTACCCTGGACCACTCTGAGCAAATCACCGAGTCGTTTCATGATCGGCCAGATACGGAACGAATAACCATTCAAGAGCATGACACTAGCATCTACAGACTCGTATTTGACATGGACAGTGACGACATCGACCTGTGGAGCGCCAGTGCCGATGGAACTGCCAAATGCCTCCTTCGTTCTCGCAATTTTGTTGCGGGAGATGTCCTCACGCATGGCGATTACGTTCGAGGGGTACAACCCACAGATCACTGGATCATCACGGCAGGAAGAGACGAGAATGTCAAAGTCTGGGATAGAGCATCTGGGGAGCTATACTGCACCTTGGAAGGCCACTACGAGGAAATCACAGACTTGGCACTGCTGCGCAATTCTCAAGGCACGCCAGAAAAGATTTGCAGCGTCAGCATAGACGGGACGATCCGCACATGGCCTCTCCGCAAGCCACAGCTAGATGAGTTGGTCCGACAAATTGAGGATTCCAAGAAGCTCAAGGCGGACAATGAGGCGCACACAGCGGGCGAGATCTTGCTGACGGCGGAAGAAGAGGCGGAGCTGGCAGAGCTAATGGACGACTAGAGCTAGACACGATCAGACAAGAGAGCATATATCACAAAGGAGATTATGCAAAGCCGCGACTACAACATTCTATGATTCTAAACAAAAAACATGCGGGAGTCATTGTGCGTTCCTGAACGCCACTCGTCGACGGTGCCACACGGGGAACAAAGGGTGTTGTGTTGTTTCAATCCCATGAGCGCCCATTCAGGCTATCGAGAAGATGTTCAACGGTACCTGGGATGTCCTTGGTTGCTTCTCGCAGGCAGGAGAATAAGGCGTCAGACGATTCATACATAACCCATCAGTATCGTTTCTCCCCTCTTGTCTACCGCTCACGGATGCACTGAACCGACGGGAGGCCTGAAACACGCAGTCTCAGAGGTTCTCACCTTGCTATCTTACATTACCCCGTCAATTTGTCCCTTTTGTTTTAAACACACAGGTGCCATGTGGCCTTGCTTTCTTTTTTCCCATCTTTCGCTCTCGCGCTCTCACTGACTGAACGGTACAAAGCTTCATAACAGCATATTTGATAACTCGGTAACTTGTGACCGAAAATGGGTCTCGAAACTACACATGCATGCATGACTCGGAGCTGAGAAATAGCGCGCCTTTAGCGCCACCAGCAACGCGGCCCAGCGAGAACAGGAAAAGCAAGTCGCGTTTGGTTCCTACGATATATCGCACACGGCAACTCTGTGTAACCGCAATTTCGCTTTCTGATTCCCACATGCCCGCCGCATCCCTGTATCCATTCCACTTTGGGACAAAAGAGACTAATTATTTGTACCGCTATCACGCTGTTACGCTTTCACGCAACGCCCTGAAACGATGCTATTCAGACTTTGACGAGGCCGCAAGGAGGGACAACAGTAAACCACGGTCTAAGTAATCCTGCATTCGTCCACAGCAATGGAAGACAAATGTGCACTGCTTTGGCACGGGAAGTTGTTCGAGCGAACTGTCGCCTCGCGGCATTTGTGCGAGAGTAGCAGCGTTACATCGCGCTTTGACTTTACGAGACAATTTTTCTTTGAGTGTGGTAAGGCGCCGATCAGGTTACGGATTGATGAGCAGCCAGTAACAGCAGCAAGTCATACGGGGCAGTGGTGCTTTAATTCACATACTGAGCCCATATTGATCTAAAGCCACTGATTGTCTGACGGACAAAGATGCACATCATACACTGAATATCACGTACTTTAGCTACCAACGCCGTGGATGTCGCTGATATCATGAAGCTCGTTACCAAAATTGCCGCCTCACCACATTCAATGGGGTGAATGTTTGGCATGACTCCCGGAGGAGGCTTCGATGGACGGACTGGGCTCGAATAAGTGAATGCAAGCCCGCTTTTCATCTCAGAGTGACATGCGCGTCGGCCTAAAAGCATTTCAATCCAACTAGTCCTGTCCAGTCTTAGCTATGCAGCATCTCACACTAGTTGATAATCACGGCGGGACCTATGGGGATTGTTTCGGGGCGCTGCGGGCGAGAGTCAGGTTTCAGTCTTGAGTCTATATATGTATATTATTATTGTAATTGTAATGGTAGTAACTTCTCCTAGTTACATGAGTAGATAAGGGGCAGTATATACCTGGCATAGCATAGTAATTACGCCCGTCCGAGAGAGCTCGAATGGCAGGTAGTATCTGGTCTCTGCGCTCCTGCTTATAGGATAAGCCGCTCATCACTCCACCGAAATGAATATGGGATTCTACGGGGGAACTTTCCATCCGGTGTCTCTTGACTTCTTGGAGTGTAATCTGTAAACCATTATTAGCCCAAGAGAAGGGCGATCCTACACCAAGTTTACAACCCAACTTAGCTGACGCAATAAAGCTGATTGTTGCATAATAGAGAACTCTATCCTGGATCTTAACAGGAAGAGAGTTAATTGCACTGAGTTGCGGCTTGGTGCTAGTCGTGTTAATCGCCCAGAGAATCATATTGATAGCAGTATCGGATGCATAACCGTCACTAAAGAGCGTCTTGGAGCGCGTCTACGCGAGTTCACTTCCTTATGCCTTACAAAGAATAATATGCTGAAGGGTCAGGATGGCATATGTTCTCACATTTTTTGCAGAACCTTCCAAATAACTGGTTATGTGACGTTGTACTATCTTTAGGCCCTCTTGCGTCTCTTGCGCAAGAAGATGACCCGGTTTGAACGAGAGTTCCTAAGGGGTCTCCTAGCTTGGGAGGTTAACCACATCAACGTATAGTCCACAAGTATACACATGTTTGAATCCCGTGCGTTCTAATACGATGAAGTCCAACCGTCGATATCCAGATAGTGGCATATACTAGCTTCATAAATGTTACAGTGTTCATTGGCCTGCGAGGAACTTGGCGCTATGTGTAAGCAAAATTACGGAGCATTTTGCCACTAAAGGACTTTACCTGCGGAAGGGGATCCAATTTAGGCTCCCAGTAAGGCTCTGGGAGGCTCTGCTCCTCCGTTAATGATAGCCTAGGTGAGTTAAGTAGCTCAAAATCGTCCAGAGTGAGCAGTCGTTTCCGAGCAAGTTCAAGAGAGCTGAAGCAGGATTGATGCCTCTTTCTGAGAAGAACGTCATTGTCGAGGTCGATTATCCAGACGCTGTCAAACACATAACCTCGGCGGTCACCAAAAGGGTCAACAAAATCGGACATGTCCTCCAAAACTAGGTCGATCGTCTGCTCCAACGACGCAGATAGTTTGTATCAGAGACGAGTGCATCGAAATTAAGCAGGTAAGTCGTGGGAACATACTGGGGCATTTTCTTGACCCACGAAGTCCCTGGAGACCAGCTCGAGGCAAGCCGCATCCGAGATGTGCGAGTAGCCCCAGCGGAGCGAAGTTCCGGCGGCAAGCTGTTAGTATTATACTATATCAAGGCACTACAGCCAATCGCTTACCTTGCGCGATGTAGACTAAAACTGGCTGTGGTGACATCATAGGAAGAGGGTTGGCTGGTGAATGATGACAAGGGAACGTGAACTTAGGTTATTCCACTCCGTACCCCACTTCGCCAAGACCGTGCCTTCCTCAAAGCTGGTTGTTGCATAGAGAACTTTACCTTGGATCTCAACAGGAAGAGAGTCGAGAACCTCTATCTGGGCCGGCTTCCCAGCTTCAAATCGCAGTATTTTAATGATATACATATCATATCTACATCTTTAGGTTCAGGTAGACCAGAAGTACACCATGTGTGCGTCCCTACCAATTTTCTCCTCCAATGTATTGTGTGTCGATCCCGACTCGCCCAAGGATTCGGGTTTATTTCATCAACTTGGCCCCTTGCTGCCACATTGCGCTCGCTCAACGATGCACGAATAACAGGTCGTTCGATGTTGATCTGAATGCGAGCAAAGGAGAGTTTCAGGTATTTCGAGGAGGGGCGGAGACTGTGGGTTGGTCAACGTCCTGTGTGCAACTCGACCTCGCCGCCAGAACGTTTGTGGACGAAGGGATTAGGAGCAGGCTATGAGGTGTGTGCCGACCTGCCCTTCCTAGGCGGGATCTAATCATTAGTTCCACATTCGCGCCGAGGTTTCTCCCCTCCTGTTTCCCCCTCGTGCTTACAGACGCGGGCCTAAGCCTGAGTCCATCACAGCTATGGCCTTATAAGTCTAGTTTGAAAGAGCTAATAGAAAGAGCAGATATAAGCTATGAAGCTAGGTCGGGTTAGGTCAGGTTAGGTCCGGTGAGATGCAGACTCTTCAATCATGGTTCTATCGAATGACTCGTGCCAAGAGTGAAAGGCCAGCTAGCGAACGTTCCGTCGTGCTTCGAGAACCAAGTGGGCTTGGGCTGGATCCTATCCCCACTAATACAAGACCTTATCCCATCCCTTCGAGCGCGCAGAAGGCCTCTCAGATGTTGTGGGTCGGCACGCAGGCCCATCCATAGTGGTGTTATAAATCGGAAACTTGTACGCAGATTTCGGCACCACTATGCAATACGATCTCCGTTCTTATTTTAACAAATAATATGTATAGGGCGGGAAGCGGAAAATCGACGCTCAACACGATACGCGAAATTTGCTATAACAACCTCGCGGGTAGCTATGCTATCCCGATGATATATGATAGACATTACGCGACTTTTAATCTTACGGCTCTTTACGTGATTGGCTCAGGTATCAGGAATGTCTCAGAAAGATTGTGCTTGAATCACCCCATGCAAGGGAAATTTGTAAAATTATTCTAGAATGTTATTCGCTGACTTTAAGAAGCCGTCGTCCTTGCCGAACAGCTCGCTGATAAGGAGGACATCCATGTCGGTTCTTCCTCCTTAGATGTACAACATAGAAAGGGTACTAGCTTGCTATTATCAATTTGAAGCCCAGTGCTCTGCGCCTTTAAGAAAAGAAAACAACTGAGGGAATATAAACAAGTATGTTATATACTTATATTTAGAACATGCTGGTGCAAGTCTCCTGGTATTTGATCTGGTTTAATAGATGGTGAAGGTTCATTTAGTATAATAATAGATAAGAATTCTATTCGCAAATTAGGCAAAGGTTCGCTTTCCCTGATTAGTAGGTATCCAGGCAAAGTACCTACTCATATGGTCAGCATTGTGCGTCATCTACGTCCTCGAGACCCTTCACTCAAAGGAGACGATGCGGAAACTTGGCTGCCCACTTGACTTTCTTTGCACTCCATATAATTAGCCAAAAGGGAGCGACTATAGCAGCACGATACCCTTGGCCACAGCCCAACGGACGACTCGTCAACCGCACGGAGTACTGCCAATACTTACCCACATACACTGCTATCCATAGATACCGATCAAAAGGCTTAGCGGCTCTGGATTTCCAGCGCCGCCAGCATCAGCCGCGCTTTATTAACAGCTCTGATTCGCTAGCAAGAAATCGAGGCTGCTAATTAAAGCGTATAATGTTCAGAACTAGCAAGCGTAGTCCCATTTATCTCCATTTAAGCAGGTACATTAGGCTCCAGTGCCTTTCATGACTTATGATCTAGTCCATCGCGACCCACCGTTAAGGTTCTAGAATCTTCTAGCAACTCTAGCCAATTAGAGGTCGCTTTCACTATGATGATTACCACATATTGCTCTACCGACTTGGCCCCGCAATTGGGCAATCCGTTCACTTGACTTATTGCGGCGTGCGGAGCAGCATACTCATCACAACGAAAATTTACAGGTCTGCAACATAGTCTTGGCCTCAGCAAGCTGGACCCTGGCAGGCGAGTGATTTCAGGACAGTGAGTACCATGCATGGGTTGGGTTGGCTCGGCTCCCAGTGGAGCGAAAATGTCTCTGAAAGTATATTATCCGGAGGGGAGGGGGATATTTGGTTTTTCCCGGATGGCTCCAATTTGGCAACGTCAGGGATCAACGCCTCCTTTTTCACCATCCGTCGTGCACATGTGCAACGCCAGCACACTGAATCTTCACAGATTCTTGTACTAGGCCACAAGACAAGCTTGAGCAGTCGGAGGTCAAGCGCGCACAAACTCCCCCTCCCCCGAAAAAAAAGGAAATAGAGAAAAGGGGACAGAAAAGAGCAACATGCCATGCAGCAGAGGAAGCGAAATGACTCTCCCGTTAAAGAGGGGGGTTGGGTCCAGAAGAGGTTAACCGGCGCGGAACATGTGCTCGATCAACAAGCTCCTTGTTGTCATCGCTGCTAAATTACAAGGCCCTCCATTGGCACGACTAGCCATGCGGCCACTTCGGCGAAAGGATATGAACAGAAACTGATCGCATTGCGACGGCGAGGTGACTACCATAATTGGATGAGACATTGATATGATATTAAAGTCAATGTCAGCACTATTTGCCCTTTGGGCTGCGCAAGCCAGATGCAATATACATACGGAGTTGTACATACATGTGTAGTACATACATGGTTTGCGGACGATGAACTGCCGGGATGAAAGATTCCGTCAGGGTTTGGCTGGCTGTTGTGTGGCCTTTTGTTCATGCGAGAGCCTGCATTGCCTGCGATAAGCGAACGTTGATGTCTTTTTGGCTTACGCTAGTGATGCACACAGGCAAGGAAGTTTGTTGCACAAGGTGTTAGGCCTAACATATGGTGGCTTCTTTCTTCCTTGATCATTGTCCAAGGCACCCGTTTTGTCCCGACGTCTCAACCAGAGCAGATTCTGGAGAGGGTGGCGACGTAATTAATCTGGCGCGCGTGAAAAGGCGAGGAGTGAACTCCGTGCTCTGCTGCATTTTGCCACGTGAATGACGAGCAAGCCACGATCAGAATTCATGTGCTTGCTTTGCTTAGCTCTGACGGCTCGACCGGCGGGGAAACTATTCTGCACGTATTAGGTCGAACAGGGACATGAGGCGAAGAAATCAATATTTACGTTAATACTCCATACTCTGCCGTCCTATTACAACGACAGTCAACAGCCGCGCATCAAAGGTCGCAACGTGGCGGCGCAGAGCTCAGTGAGTTGTGCCGTCCACACATGTAATATTAATATACCTTTGCAGAGAACATGGGCATCATAGCGTGACTCGACACCCACAGCTGGCACAACCCTTGTACGTGGGCGATGCCCAACCCTGCGGACTTGGAACAGACAAATTAGGGAGCATGTATGACGCATCGGAGTAAGCGACTCATGAAACATTCCTGTTGCGCCCCGTCCTAGAGCTAGAAAGAACTGACAGAGCAATCGGTGGTCGGTCGATTGGCACCCATCAGCTGAAGTGAGTACGTGCCAGCTCCAGGTTACATCCGAAGTCGAAACTTTTCGATCACCTCGGAATAAGGATGGTATTTTAGCAACCAATTAATTGCCTGGGCCAGAGTTAGCTTTGTGTTGATATCACTATCAACGCAGCATTAGTGTTACTTCTGAAAAGGAAAAAAAAAAAATCGGATAATACGAGCTACTTTTGAATCAGTACTGATGGTCCACTTGCGCCGAAAATGTTGGGCTTGCTGGATGATGGGAACCACTGGCCGGCTAGGGATAAGCGCCTGGCGAGGACGTCGGCAACCTGTCAGATACAGGAAGCTGGACCTGACTGCATCACAAAAATAAGAATGAGCATAGCATGTCCTGCCGTTTTGAGCCGTCTCAAGGGTATTCCCGTCTTCGCCATTTTCCGAGGTGCAGAATATATACGCGCTCCTGCCCGCTCGGACGGACGGACGTGCTAGTGGAACTCTAAACATCTGCGGAGTACGGAGTATTGCCCCAAGCTTTTCTGAAGGTGGTTGTGGCGGCGCCATCCCTTTGACAGTGGTAGGACAGCGGCTGGGTCGCGGGACCCACCCAACCTTCGATACCTCGCTGGTACCTCTGAACAGCCACAGTAGCTAGCTCCGAACGGGTTTAGCGGCATTCCTCACACAACGGTTTTTGCGATGCCTTCGGAAGACAATGAAAGTAATATTTCAACAAACAGCACAGAACCGGAGCTAATTATCGGTGTTAACGGTGACTGCCGTTAAGAGAGGCCGTCCGGTGCAGGCACCCTGCAGCAGCTGCACACAACGCGTTGGGGCTGCGATATGTGCGATGTCCCTCTTTGTACTAACGGAAATTGCTAGCACTTCTATCATAATGAGGTTCGTAAGGAATAAGAAGTACCTTTCATTCCCCCTCGCCATGATTGGTCAGCTAGCCTTTTCGTGACCCAGCTGCTGCCTTACCACTGTCGAAGGGATGGATAGCCCGGATGTTACACTCCGCGTGAGTACACGTGCTATTAAAACAGGCCGATTCTCGTGTCGTGATAGCTGTTTACTGCCGATGGCGCGCTCGGTATAGTGCATCATGCAGGCCAGTCATACTGGCTAGATGACGGTGATGGCCATCAAGATATTCCAAGGACCCTGGTCAATTCTGGACAGGGCGACTGGACCCCATTGTTTTAGACGCTGCTCAGCAATTCGAAACACTGACCCTTGTCAGGAACACAACATTGAACCTTCAAATCCCGCTGATGGGCGCCGCCAACTCGCATACCTACGACAAAAGCGGTTAAGCTGCTTGTTCAACCGCATAGCGTAATAGCGGCCAGGGTTCCATTCCAACGGCATCTGGCCATCTGTGCTATGACAGGGAGCAGTCTGGCTGCTAGCATTCGTTCATCTGTTGATCTGTTGATCTATGCGATTGACAGCTGTGCTCGAGAAAACATAAAGCGAACTTTAAAGGTCCTCACTAGGTCCGTGAATGTAGGTGTAGAAAGACAAAGTGACTTCCAAGTGTTGGACCGCATTGTCGGGTCTATATATCATCACGTTTGACAAGCTTGAGGGCGCTCGTGCCGACTGGTCATAGCTCGATTCGTGAAAGGGTTCTGTTCTGAAAGACGTGCGCGTTGCTACTATTATCGCCAACCACTGTCGAGCCCCGGCTCGTCGTCATTTCCCGCTTGGCAGACCGCGATGACGCGCGTTCACAGCAATGACTGTGTTGAGTTGATGCTGCTCAAATGTAGTGTGGGAAGGGCTATGGGAGATGGTATATGGTATACTCCGTATGGTAGATGGTTATGCAAGGGTTGTTGGATCTTGAATGAAGCTAGCCCTCAGAGGCTCGTAGGGTTGCGTTGGAGGGAAACGAGGATCCAGAATTGAGAAAACAACGAGGCGATACCGAGAAACGTCAGTCCAAGTCCCGCTGGACGCCAGGCGCGTAGCAGTTGACACCACCACACTCGCAACTGGCTCCTGGCAACTGGCTCATAGCATCTGGCACCTGGCACCTGGCACCTGGCACTTCGCATCCGGCATGTGGCATGTGGCATGGGTTCCTGGTTCCTGGTTCTGTTCTAACTAGACGGGCCGGCAGGTTCAAGCAGTGACTGGACTGGAGCTTGTAATTTCGCCATCTTTGCCCTGCCGGCCCGGCGAACCCTTCAACTCCCTCGATTCTTTGCGAAACAGCAGTCCATGTCCATCGCGTCATTTTCATCGCGTCGTCTTTGTTTTACTGCTTCAATTGTTACATCACTTTTGTCTATCATATTGACTGCTTTCCCTCAACAAGTGAAACTCCCTGTGTGGCCATTGGCTAACACAGAATCCGTTCGCTGTTGCTGCGTCCTCGTCGAAGCTTGCAAGGTTCTGGTTCTTTCAGGTTTTCGCTCCCGCAACAGTGTGGCCGTTTCACCTCCAAAGAAGACCACCCGACACTGTTCATCCGACAGATCGAACATGAGGCAGGCTGCATATTCTTGCAAACGTTGTCATTAATGACACGCTGGGTGCAAAGCTTACTGCCCTTTGTTCCTGAGAGGCACGAGAAGCAGGGGATGTCATATGCCTAATTTAGCACACGCCAAAGGGAAAGAGAAGCTTTGGTGAGGCGTCAGCATTCTCAGCATTTCCAGTGTCGCCCCATTTGAGATAAAAGCAGTCGTTGCTCCCGTCTATCTTCATTCTGGGCTTATTTATAGGTCATTGAATTTCCCACTGTATCCCTTCCTCACCCACCGCGGTGAAGTCGCCCATAATGGCACCAGATTCGTTAATGGGCAGCATTGTCGCCTTCGAAGGCAAGCCGGACCTTATATTAACCCAGCTCCGTCTTCTTCCTACTTCGTCGCAACTTCTTATACTTCCAAGCGTTGAATCCTATATAAGGCCAGGAGATGAGGATCGTGGCTTCGATGCACGTGCATTCATTCGACAAGTACACGATGCCCTCGTGGCACGTAATGATGCGGCACGGCAATTTCTAGGCGGTTCAACAGAAGACCGCAAACGACTCGTCTTCCTCAACGGAAGCATCGCCGGAGCTCACGCTCTCTGCGTGAAAGAAATCATGAAGCACGAAACCGATGGCGACAGAGCCAAGGCTGAAGCCATTTTTGAGGACATTGTGAAAGACGGACTAGCTGACCTAAATAAGCATTTATCGAACATCGACTTGAGAAATCGTGGTAGTTTTGGCTATTTAAAAGCCATGGATGAAGAAAACTTTTCCCAAGAGGATCCGATCACAAAAGCCATGCGGGCTGCAGATGCTTTGGACCGCCAAACAGCAAATTTGCAACCTTCCAATGACCTCGCCTTGAACCTGCCATGCAGGCCTCGAAGCTCAAGTCTTCCTCTATATGGCTTCTTCGATGAGTTAGAGGATTCCACACCCTTTTATGTCTTTGGTGTTCCACCAAACGACGAAGAAAGTACTGCAGATGACATTATGGACAGAGTCAGTGCTCCCCCAACGCCGAACCTCATCCTTACAAATGTGCAACAAAATGCTTTGGAGATGCCTCCTTCCGATCCAAATTTGCCGTCGCCGAGTATTTACCATGCTAGCTGTGTCGGCGAGACTTACTGCCCTGGCAGCGATGGGGATGGTGCCGATACCGTTGCTACGTCACCAATCTCTGATGTGTTCAGCTTTAACTCTGACCAGATTGTGCTCGGTGAAGCCTCTGTGCTAGACATAATGTTACCGTTGGGACGCAATTCGATGTCTAGAGTCAGATCCCTCGACAGGTTATACCCAGTTGGCCCCAAGCTTGGAGACCTCAGCATCACTACTCAGTCATGGCTGGACGAAACAGACACCCAAAGAGCGTCACCAGTTCCCCATTCTGCTACTTGGTTGGCTGATGATACGGCATGGGGGTATAGCAGGGTGAGCATTGTTGAGCTCTCGAACACGATGGTGACGAGATCGCGGCTGTCGACTGTGCAAATGCAGCCCGTGCCTAGTTGCAAGAAAAAAGAGCACGCAAGGGCGTCAAGTGATGCCGCCGGACTGAGCTATGTTGATCGAGGTACCAGCGCCAGAGACAGCTTTGTCGAGGAGGAAGTCGGCTGTGGACCAATCCTACCCGCGGTCGAGGATCTCATCATCTTTTTCAAAGACGACAGTCCAGATATACTGCTGGAGTCAGCTGTGAGCACATTCAGAAACCGCCGCTACTCGCAATTGTCATATTCTCCCCCTCCCTCGGTTGTAGAGAGTATAGACGAGCCTGTTACTGAGACATCAACACAACCATCACCTGAGGCTAGTGACGAGATGAGCATGTGTCTGAAAGACTTAGACATGTTGTCACCTGGTGGAGACGAGTATGATCTGCTTGCTTATACTCCGCCGCCTTGGCAACCATCCAAATCTTCGGAGCTTGTTTCTACCGTCTCGATCTTGCGCCCTCCCACTCCCGTGCAGACACCTCCCCCGACTACTGCGGGCGGCAATGAGTGCAAAGTCCATGAGTTCCATATGGCACCAGGCCAGACCGCCGTGTCTGTGCAGAACTCACTCAGATCTATTCTGGGTGAATATTTCCCCCCAGATGCGGATGGTTACCGTCAATTTCAGTTTTCATTACTCCCCGAGTTTGACGAACTTTGGAAGCCCATGTTCCGAGAAGGAAGTCAGCAGAGGAACGGCGGGACGGGCATCCAGATTCTTGCAATTGGCTCACAAAATGGCGTGCAAAGCGAATATTCTCAAGCGGTTATTGGCAGATTGGAAAAGGCTGGCAGGAAGTCGTGCGAGATGGTCGAAACTGGGCGCGTGGATTTCCGGTAAGTGTCCATGGATGTAAATTGTGCATCTATACTAACAGTTTTTAGGTACTTGCTGGCCAACGCTATGCAAGCTTTTACGACTCAACGACTGGCTAATCAGACGGGCAATCCATTCACCAACTCATACCTGCTAGCCACGCTGATCATCCCGCATTTGGAGACATATCTGACACTACATACGGATGTCCGCTATCTGCTGCTCATGTATCCACCGGAACATTTGGCAACTGTGCTGGCACTGCAGAAACTCATCGGAATCGATGTCATGAAGGTAGCCCAGATTGTCGACCCGCAAAGCGAGGACTCGCCGTTTACGCACATTCGTGGCGCTTCTATCAATGCTAAATCCGAGACGAAACCGGCACGTGCACCCTTCTCCACGCGGTCGTCATCCGACATTGAGGTCTCGAAGGCGAACTACCTCTTGACCTCAACTGCCTTGGAGGAGGACATTGCATCCTTTGTGTGCACAATCTGGAACATTAAAGCGGAGGAGCCCGAGGAGCCCGAGATGCCGGAGCCAACGTCGGTGACGGGAAATACCAAGGAGAAGCGACTACCATCGCCCTCACCGAACGAAACAGTGTCAGATCATGCTCAGAGTGCTCCCCAGAGCACACATTCCCCAAGATCGGCAGCCACAGCCCCTCGATCTCGGGGGCTGTCTGCACCAGCGCTACCAGCTCATGAACCCTCGTCTGCGGCCATGAGGCATGGTCCATCATATGCCGACACCGGCAAAGCACCGAAGTCGATCAAGAGCCATCGGAGCCAGTCGAAGCTGCGAACCAGGAACGCGACGCGACCCGATGAAGAATCGCTGGCAGGCCTCGACTGCGCCGACGACAGCGAAGACGACATGGACGAGCGCCGTCTCATGCCCGTCTTCATGCAAAAGAACGTTGTCCGCAAGCCAAACAGCCGCAAAGCCCTTAAATTCTTAGGCCTAGCCTAGAGCGTTGCTCCGTTATAATGGTTTCATCCACCGCAATGCTAGAGCTGGAATGCCTAGCATTAAACTCGACTCCTCCACATGACATATTCCTCCTCGTCTCCAACATCTTTCCGCTTACATATGCTGCAGATATGATTTAAATGTTTGAAGCCTTTTTTTTCTTTTTCCCTGTTGGTCTTATTTCCACCCTTGTTATGTAGTCTGACAGATCGTATGTTTTAAAGCGTGTACCATTTTTTGGTAAAACGATAAGTTTGAAGAGAGCATTTTACCGGGAGCCCAAAATGTCGTTTTGCAAGGGCGCTTTGGCCTGATGGCTTGGATGGGGAAAGTGGTGGTTTATAGGTAATGGGTTAACATAGGTAATGGAAGGTTAAGACGTCAATGGCTTATGCGGGTGATTTGTCCAGGGTTGTACTGCGCTGATGCGATACGAATTGGGACGGGACGGCAATGGATGCGACGCGATCAAGTACGTACGTCTAGATGGCTTATTCTCACCAGTGGATGGAGCCCGTTGTCCAATCCTGCAGACTGACTCAAGTTGAGGTCCCAACGACCCAGGGCCCAGCCTTGCATGGTTGGAAGATAGATGGAAGTGCTCCAAGCCACGGGCCAAGTGACTCACAGATCAACTGGGTGAAATCCCAAGTTTTAGGCTGCACTCCAATCGTCCAGCGGTCTCGATGATACAAACATGGGCGAATGACGAGGCTCAGATGGGATGAAAGAGGAGACACAAGTCACTCGATACAATGACCAGATATCGAAATTTCCCTGTATTAATGCCCAATCTCCCACGCACAAGTACAAAGTAGCTCAGATTCCCCTTGAAAACCATAACACGGAACAGCTGAAGAACAAGCGACGAGATAAAGCGGACTGAGACTGGAGCATAGTGGTGCGTTTTGTTCAGAGAAAACGCCGGTTGCTCGGGGCACCCCGTACTATGGCGTCTGAACTGGGCATAGAAGCATTTATTCATCCCGAAAAGCGAGCCTGCTGGCACTTACAACGCTTGCTAGCTTCCTCCAGAATTCCCCCCTCGGGGAACCGCCGTAGCCTATCTCTACACCCAAAAGAACAAAGTTGCAGTCGTGGCACATCTCATCTAAACTGGATCGTCTCGATGCATGGCGCAGTGCGTGGTCTCGTAGCCCGTTGGTAGAAGAAGCGAGTGAAAGAAAATCCAAATGGACATGATTCAGTCTATGTGCAGAAGAGGAGAGAATACTGAAATAAGGAAGAAGAGGAAAAAGAAAAGGGGGACTTCCGAGAGAGTCCGTCCTGTTATCTGCTTTGGCTGCGCAAAGTCGTACCCTACTCCGTCGCGGCCGCATATTCTTGCAAAGAAAACCCTCACCGCCTAACAGCAGCTGTTGCTTGAGGATGAGCCGACACCTTGGCCCTGGCCGACCTGTACGCTGGGCTTGGTATTGTTGGCTGTTGTTGTGCCCATGCGCTCCTTGATCTGTCGGGCCATGGTCAAGAATGCTTGCTCGACGTTGCTAGCGTTCTTGGCCGAGGTCTCGAGGAAGGGAATGCCTAAGCTGTCGGCGAATTCCTGCGCATGAAAAGTCAGTGCCAGCCCCCTAAGTAGAGAAGAGAAAGCGAGAATCCACGAGAAGCACTGTGGAGAAGAATGGTTACGGTCTCTAGATCTGGTGATTGATTTCCATTGCTTTGCTTCAACTTCGCCATGACGAAAGCTCAGGCTGCATCTTACCTTGGCGACTGTGTATTCGACAACCTTCTTGTCTGACATATCGCTCTTGTTTCCGACCAGGAGCTTGTTCACACCTTCTGTGGCATATCGATCAATCTCCTGGAGCCATTGCTTGACGTTGTTGAATGAATCCATATCGGTGACATCGTAGACAACACAAATGCCGTGAGCGCCGCGATAGTAGGATGAAGTGATAGTTCGGAATCGTTCTTGTCCAGCAGTGTCCCACTAATGTCAGTCGGTGGTTAGTTATGTTGTGAAATCTCCCCAGTCAGTGCAGTGCATTCGACCACCACATACAATCTGTAACTTCACAGTTTTGCCGTCAAGCTCTATTGTTCGGATTTTCTACGATCCGGGTCAGTGTCTTGCTCCATTTCTATGTTCATTTTCGAGTTTCAAACAATTTTTTTTTGGGGGGGGGGGGGGGGGATACGCATACGAAATCGACACCGATGGTAGAAATATAGGACTCGGTGTAAGTATCATCAGCAAATCGAAGCAGCAAGCAAGATTTGCCGACACCGGAGTCACCGATGAGGAGCAGCTTAAAGAGGTAGTCGTATCTGGTCGACAGCTGTCAGTTTCTGATTGGCATGGCCAGCAGACGAAGAGCGCAGTGGTAGCCAAGTCGGCGGGAGAGAGGAAGGGTGTCGCAAATAATATCGTAGGGACTCTGACAATAATGGTTAGTCTTTGAAGCCTTATCGTCCATCAGGAGGTCGGTGCCAAGACGAAGGGAATGGGGCCTTGAGGTTTGCGCGTACCACTCAGGGTTCATGTTTGCGGCGAAGTAGTTATCGAATAGGGTCTGAAGGCAGTTGTCTTGGTGTCACAGGATCCGTAGGCGACAGACAAGAATGGGCGGTGCGATGAGGAAAGGTGTTGATGAAGAAGGGAGAAAGATGACAGGATGGTTGGCAGCGAGGGTGTGAGACTGACTGGGTACGTCAGGGACAAACGAAACACACTTGGCTGGGAGGCGGTGGTGGGAGGCGACAAGCTGATGGGTCACGTGTCATGACTGCCGGCGGGTGCAAGCAAGCAGAACCAGAGGAGCCAGAGGCAACCCAAGACAAACCAACCAACCAAGACAGTCAACAAGCAGCGTCGTCTCAGCCATGTGCATGCGGCCACCAACAGGGGGACCTGGAGGGGACCTGGTCGCAGGGACGTGCCTCGAGCAAGGACTTCTCCGCAAGTCACCGGATCCCAAAATGTGGCCAACGCGACGGGATGACTTCGCATGGGACGCCCATGGGATGCCGCCAATGGCAAGGCTGTCTGTCTTTGTCTTGTCTGTCTGTCTGCCTGTTCAAGTCTGCCAGAGTCGGCACCGAGAACTGCTCCCCGTGGCCCGGGGCTCGGCCCTGAAGTGGCGGGGCGTGCCCTGGCCCAGCGCTAGCAGCACCAGGTACACCACTGTACCTAGTCACCTAGTCTACGCACGTGTTGGGCAGCACGGGGGAGGGTCTAATCACAACCTTGGAAGGTACTGTACCCAAGGTACCCCGGTGACTTTGGCTTTTCTCTCGTACACCTTAGGTACCGCGTCGACATGTCAACAGTACCTGGCGCGGTAGCTCTATGTGCACATCAACATGTAATACGGATTCAACGCGGCCAGTCAGTCTGGCTGAAGTACATTTTAGTCACCAAACAACCAGACCTGCTATTATCTAGGTACCTACCTAGCGTACTTGTTGTATACACCAACCCCTGAATCATTTTACAACTTCCCTTAGCTACCTAAAGTACTTTACAATGTAGCTCAACCAATCAAAGGTCATCCTACAAGGTTGTCCCAATAGTCCATCAAATGTCACCACTAACAGTTACAGCCTGATTACCCTCAGAACGATGTGGTAATTTCACGTATCGTGATAAAAGCATCGATTTTGCCCAGTCATGGATTTCTGCAAAATCATTCAGGGGTTAGTTACCTTGTATATCCTACGGGTTTGATTCGACCACACCGTAATTTCAGGCACAGCGTTCCATCGAAACAGGCATTCCAGTATTCCATTACAGGTAGCCGGTCATATTAAGGGCTGGCCACCGCTTGAACTGGGATTCACATAGAAAAGGCAAAAAACAAGACAAGTCCTCGACAGCCAGCGAAGCAAGCGCTGCGTAGGCTGGAGCCGGAGTGAAGATGCAGCCTCCAACTCTGGTATCCATTCACAAGAAGCCGGAACAGCTTATCTATCCCGCATGACCAAGAAGAAACAGGCACAGGGACAGAGTACATATTACGATGACATGCATGCACATCCTACTCCGTACTCTGTATGTAAATAAAGGAACAAAGATCGTCTCCAACCCTGATAACGTCCGGCTGCTTCCGACCCACACCGCAGCTGGCGGATTGGCTGCCCCCACTGTGGCACTGGCGGCACTGGCAAGCACAAGAGAACCTGCTTAGTTCGTCATAGCTCCAGCGTCCCGTTTCTCTCCTTGACCTACATCTTTCCTTCTTCTTCTTCTTCTTCGTCTTCTTCTTCTTCATTACCATTTCTATTTCCTTATTGTAATAACCCAAGACTAGTACAAATATCTCTTGGCGAAGCTCCGAATACGCACCTATTTTCCTACCACGCTCCTTCAACTAATCCATAGACAATATATAAATATCCCCGCCAGATTCATCCGTCGCTTTCGAAGTCCAACCCGGGAAGTTGCTGGCCCTCGTTCGTCCGTCTTGGAAACAAAATTACATGAGTAGCGGCCAAACTTGCCTGCCGTGCGGTCAGAGGCATACGCGCAACGCCCGTATCCTCCAATGGCGCAGCCATTGCGCAACACGACCAAAATTGCCGCTGGCTCTCCCTCGATCCGATCAACCTACGTACTCGGCGCCCACAAGATCGCAACTGCGCCGGCCGCATCCCTCCCAGTTCTCCCTCCCACCAACTCACATCCAGCACCTTGCCTCCAGACTCCCCTCGTGACCGAACAGTTACCGTCGCAGGCACGCTTCAGCCGAACGGACGGCCTGTGGACGGGACACGGACAGAAGCCAAACGTCGAAGACCCGAACAAGGCCAAGCTTGGGAAAAGTTAGTTTCTTTTCCGGTCGCAAAAGAAAAAAAAAACCGTTGTGAAACAATGCCCGCCTGATCATATCTGAGCAAGCAGACAAACTAACAAATCGCAACTCCGACAAAATACAGCTCTTAGAATTCTCCAAGAGCGCCTTCCGACGCTCCTTCAGTCGCCCCTCCCGCAAGACATTCTCGCGCCCAACATCTCGCTCATCCTCTTCCCCACGACACACCCTCACCTCCCCGCCGTCTCCGGCAAGGTCGCCTACAATGCCGCTCTGTGGACCTCTCCCATCGCGTGGAACCGCGTCCCCATCATAGGCAACGTCAAGCTCGAGATCCTCGCCGAGCGCATGACTTCCGAGCCCCTCACGTTTCTGCCCCGACGAGCGGGCGCGATGCCGGAACAGCTCGTGGTGCGATGGTGCGAGAAGCGAAGATCGAACGGGAATGTGCCGGAGCCGGGAGGGATCGCGAGGACGCTGTGGCCTGGAAGGGGCGTGGATCCAAATAAGGCCTTCACGGGACTCTTCATCTTCGACTTTGATGCCGAGGGAAGGATATTGACGCATACGATTGAGCAGGCTCAGGAGGGGGGCGATTGGGAGAAGGGGATGGGGGCCAAGTTTGTTGGTTTGACCGACTGGCTTCTCGGCGGTATGAAGAATAGCAATGACAATCCGATACCCATGTTTGAGAAGATGAAGTAGGGAGGCGGGCTGAACGGGGACCTGGGGGGAGGGGGGAAGGGCAAGCCTGAGCTGGACACGTGCACACATATGGTGTTCGAAGCATTCTGTTGCTTTGGTAGATTTGAGGTTTCATGCTCGCTGCAGCTGAGTCTGAAAACACTCTTCCACGTTTCTGTTGGAGACATGTACGATATACACTGGTCGAAAAAGAGACTCTCCACCATGTACCCATGACTTATGATGCACAAGACACAAGCGTCATTACGACCTGTTCATTCCCTCCACTAATTACTTTCAACCGCGGTGTTCATGCACAAATCTATAACAGGCGACCAGATGAGTTCGGCTTTACTGGTGATTTATTACAAAATCCAATGACGCCCTGGCAGCTACTGCTATAGCTTCTCGAGACGTGCAAGGACATCCCAATGACAATAGGGGCCCGATGCAGCGTGTTGAAGCTCAGGAGACCACTCGGCTCAGGGCATTTCACAATATTCTGCCACTTCGAGCCTGTCAAGCGCCGCGTGCTACAACTCTAAGAAGAAAAAAGACGTCTGCTTTCCAAGCAACAAGTAGACGCCCTTTGCGGGCAAAAAAAAAAAAAAAGTTACAAAATAAACAGCGACTCCGTATCCCCATTCTCCGCAATGGTCATGACTGACATAGTTTCTGAACATACGCGATTGGATTGTGCCCTCCTGAGCTTTAGAAGGCCACATCCCCGAGGTTCTCACCCTCAAAGCCCATAGTCGCGAGCTTCCTCAGCCTCTTCTGGTCCCTGGACTTATCCAGGCTCTTCTTCTCCTCCGCCAGCCTCCTCACCATGTCCAGCTCAGCGGGCTCGAAGCCGGGCGGCGGGTCGTCATCCTTGTCGAGATCAATCTCCCCCAGGAGAAGCACGTTCTCGCCTCGGACCAGGAAGATGCCGTACTCAATGTCGGCAAAGTAGCCCTCAGGTGCGTCCGGGCCAGATCCGGGCTTCGGGGCAAATATCCGTTCCGTCGTCGACTGAAGGACGAGATTGGCTGTGTTGGAAAGAGAGAGAAAAGATTATTAAAAAAAAAACTCCAAACACCGACAGACTCCTGAAAACTCTCTCCTAGGGCGCGCGCAGCATACCGAATTGATCCCAGCTTCGCAGGACGCCAATCAACTTCCTCCCGTCGCGTAAGACGACCATGAGCTTCTCTGGGAAAATTTGGTGCGCTACGTCAGCTGCAGGCGGACGCAATTGAGGTTCAGTTAGTTTACATACTGTCTGTGAGATCGAGCAGCTGAGCAGCCGTGGTGAACATTTGCGGCGGTAATTGCGCGGGCGCGCCGGGGAGGGGTCCTGTTCCTCCCTGCGGCGCGGTGTCGGAGATGTTGAGGTTTTCCATCTCTACGACATGTATGCTGGTCTGAGATAATGCGGGATACGATCAATGCGTCTAGGGCAAGGTCCATGGGCCGACTGTAGTATATCTGCTTATAATATCATGGCGGTGTTGAGATGTACAATCGTACCAAGGAACAGTGTCAAAGATTCATGACGAACTACCACTGTCAGGTTGCGACTGGTCCACGGATTGTAGTTGAGGGAGGTGCTATCGATAATACATATCACGTGAGGATTACGTTGGCCCGTCGATCAAGAATCGAACATGCAAGGAAGGCGCGGGGCAGCAAGGCCTTTTTGGACAATAAGCAGAGAGAAAAATATCCTAAGGAGGGTCAGCACATCGCTCATCGCTCATCGCTCATGTCTGATGAGAAGATGGTGGCTACTGTTCCGAGATGACGCCGTGGCACCATCCAAAGATGGGCAGGCATCTCTCATCTGCCTCCGTTTCCACACGCGCCAAGAACCAGACACACCAAGTGTGTAATTAGGCCAAACCAGAGTTTCAATGCTTTGTCCAATATTGCGCGGGGCAGCCAAGGACATGAGCCTGGGCACACTGCTTCACGCTCGAGGTAGTAGAGCTTGCAATTCCTGGCCGAGTAAGTCAAAACCATGAACCATGCATATGAGCCAGATCGTCTGACTTCCGACGTAAAACTGCAATAGCTTTACTTCTTTCTAGTTGGTTTGTTTGTTTTCTTCGCCCGAGCCGAGTGCGGCCAAGCTGTCTAAACTATGCATTTGCCCACAAACAAGAACATCGCCATTTCTCTGACTCGACGTCTGAATCAATAGCGAAGCTACACCACACTTCTGTTCATGAACGGCTCTTCTTGATTGATGGCCGCAGTGTGATCCTGGGGGGTTTTTTTTTTTCTTCCCTTCTGTCCGCTTCAGAAGGCATTCAAATGCAGATTCGTGTTGAAAACAGAACCCAAGCACATTAAACAAGAGGTCTATCGTTTTCTTCGCCCGCTAACGCCTGGGTGTATATGCTTGATACATCCTCCCCTGCTATGCACAATTTTTTTCCCCTCTGAATCTTCCCATGGTTTGATGTTGCCCAGCTACATCTGTGGCAGATATTATCATCTAGTCGTGCTATGTGTGTGGTTCATGGCAAGTATTTGAGGTGGGTAATCAGTGAATACCATGGCACCATCGAGTGACGGCGTTAGCTCTTCTAAAGCAAGATGCAACTATTGTGGGAATAATGACAAGGTTGAGGACTGCCGCTCTTATTCTGCAGCAAAAGGAGCGCTTTGTCAACGAGCCTTCTCACTACAACTGATTGATTGTCGAGCGGTTCAAGGCCTCTTGCAGCTCAGGCCTTGGAGTCAGAGCGTCAACAGCTTGACTGTAAGTGAACCATTGTCGTTCTCTCTTGTGTCTTTCTGGCCAGTCCTCTACTTCGGCGAGCACAGTAGCCTGGAAGAAGGAATAGCGTGATCTATCTTTGGACGACTTGGGTGGGCGTTTTTCATCGATGGTGCCCAGATCATAATCAATCTGGATGGTGATGCCAGCCTCCTCCCACGCTTCACGCGTAGCCGCCTCTTCGCAAGTCTCGTCTGACTCCCATCCTCCTTTTGGAAGCACCCACCCCTTGCGCCGCGTGGACTGAATGAGAAGGACAAAATTTTGGTCGGGGCTTAACGGGACGACTCCTGCGACAAGACGCTCGCCTTTGGAATTGTATCCTGTGGCCGTGGCAAGAAAAAGAAGATCGAAGTCAGCAACTCGCATGTTACACGAGACCACGCCAGAAGCCACGGCAACGTAGAGCGTGACGACCAACAGCTAGCACTTCCACTTCCAACAGGAACAATGAGAGGGCCACAGGAAGGGCCTGCAGAGACAAGCACTCACTTTGCTTATTCCTTCCTGTCCGCGACTGCATAGACCGACCATCAGAGGTCTCTGACCCAGGACCAGACATCCTAAGTTCCCGATAATGGTTGTGACAGCTGTTGTCTTCCTGTGGTCGAGAACTGATGTTGGCCAGAAGCGCCTGGAGGAGAAAAAAAAAAAAAGGGACTGGCTGGGCCGACAGCAGAACTGACAGGGGATTGCAGCACTGCAACCTGGTCGATGGGGCTGGCGTCTTGCAGCAGAGAAGAAGGGATCAAAGTGAATTACGACGCATCGTCGCCGCCGATGTTGATTAAGGCTGTCGCACAAGCTTGAACAGTCAGAAGGAGGGGAACAGAGGTGTAAGAGGAGGTTTTGGTTTGAAGGAGGGTGAAAAAGCAGGCAACCACCGACATGCTGTTCCGGGGCGCCGGAAGGAAAAGTATATTAAGCCAGGCACTTTTATTGGGGGTGGTGCGGCGAGTGGGCGAGATGATGGGTGGGAAGCGGCGCCAGCCAGCTCGCAGCACTGCACGACTTTGGGCGGTTTGCTCTGGCTCCTCCTGCTCTGTGGCTCCTGCTGTCGTTGCCAGTATCCAGTGTCCAGTACGGAGTCGAAGGAGTGAGTAATAAGTAATAAGTACATACATGCAAATCGTCTAGCTGGACTCATCCGTACCGAGCCTCCTGCTGCACACGCCCAGTCCTGCCTGACGTGCTGGGGCCTCGCGTTTTTTTTTTTTTTTTTTTTTTTTTTTTTTTTTTTTTTTTTTCCTTTTTTTGGTGGCTAAGGGGGGCGGGGGCCCCATTTGGGGGGAACTGGCATGTTTTTTTTTCCCCCCTGTTTGGGG